>JABUQX010114527.1:0-23675 GCA_015478945.1 Trachelipus rathkii | reverse complement strand
CGTGCAAGATATATCTTTCGTAGTATATATATACTATATATAGTAGTAATATATATATATAGTATTATATATATATATATATAATATATATAATATATATAGGAGATTATATATATAGTATACTATATTATATAATATATATAAATAGTATATATATAGTAGTATATAGGTATATATATATTAGTATATCATAAGTATAGTATACTATTATAGGTATAGATATAATAATAATAATAATATTTTTATCCGTGCATAATATATATATATTATAAAATGATATATAAAATATATACTATATTATAGTATTATATAATATATATACTATTTATAATATATATATATATATATATATATATATAGTATATTATATAATATATATATATATTATATATAGTTATATTATATATTATTTAATAATATCAGTATATATATATCATATAATATATATAACGTATATAGTACTATATATATATATACGTATATATATATATATAATATATATATATATACTATATATATATATATTATATGTATAGTATAATATTATATTATAGATATTATATATACTATATATATATAATATATATAATATGATATATATATTATAGTATTATATATACATACTATATATTAATATATATTATTTATATATATATATATATTACTATTATCATTGATGGGGCTTATACATAGGGTAGGTAGCTCATACCAAATATTTTGAACACTTTAATAAAATAATTGTAAATACTTAACACTAAATAAAATTATTACAATTTTATTTGAAGTGAAAAATGAAAATCATTTATAAAACTAAATTTAAAGAAAAGCAACTACTTTAGTTAATAACACCATTTATAATAATTAAAATTCATTTGCGAAATTTCATATCCTATCTGTTCTTAGAGTACATGTCCATAGCTTATTGCGCGTACATAGATTCCTCATATTTCAGCTATAATTTAAGTATATTACGGGACTAGGCCAGCGTCATCTCTTGCCTGTACGAGCGACAAAATAAGAAAATCGCTGGACGAAATTTTTCGGTGTCACCCAGTGAAATCGCACGATTAAATTTGAAAAAAAGAATATTGGTTACTCAAATCGCCTCACTTTGTAACGCATATTGTCTAAATATCGGAAAATATACATAATTTTCAAGTGTATTATATTATATAATATATATATATATATAGTATAGTATATATATATATATATATCTAGTATATATATATATACGTAATATATATATATTATATATGATATAGTATATATATACTATATATATATGATATTATACGTATATATATATATGATATATATATATATACTAGTATATATATATATATTTTTTATATATATATTATATATATATATATATACTATATATATATTACTAAAGTTTCTCTTGCGTGTCAAAAGCATGGCAATAACAGTTTTTAGTTTGAAATCCTTGTATTTGGTAAATTGGTTTGCCGTTATTACAATTAAAAAATTCTTGTATTACATTACTTAAGTGATATCTACTTTTATATTAATTAAAGATAATTAAAATATGTATAATATGCTATTTGGTAGACTTTTATATTGAAATTTCCTATTTTAAAAGCCTTAGTCTAAGTACAAAAGATCTGGCCTAGGAAATCTGGAAGGCCTACATTTCTTAATATCCAAATAACATCCAAAGGCAATAATGTTCTTGAATATACTATATATATATATATATATATAGGAGATGGTGTATGTATTATATATATATATATAGTATAATATATATATATATATATAATATATATATTATATATATATTATGTATAATATATATAGGAGAGGTATGGTGAATGATTAGGATTTGGAAGTTGTGTTAACATAGCGTTTATGGCAGGGTATAGTTCCGAGGGATTGGAGTAGAGCAATACTAGTACCCTTAAAATGATCAAAAATTTTGCTCGGACGTAGCCCAAATTTCCGCCCCCATAAAAATGGACATAAAATTCTGATTTTTCAGCCGATTTTAACTACATCAACACCAAACTGTAGCTTTTTCTAGCCCTAAATAAAACGTTGTTTTCGGTGTTTTTTCTGTGTCTGTAGTCATTTCTTACAGAATTTTCAATTTTTTCAAACCCATGCTTTTTGACATTCTTCCGTATCAACTGTATAGAATTTTTCCCGAAAAATGACTCAAACTTGAAATATTTGCATAGAAGCTCCATTACCTAAAATTTAGTACGGAAGTGCTTTTTTCGATTTTTTGAGTTTTGTGCTTTGCATTGTCCAATTTCCAAACCCATTTTATTTTAGATTTTGAAATGAAAAATTACGATAATTTTTTATCTGTTTTGGCGAAGTGAATGAAATTTTCAGGGCATATGTAGTCGGGAGAGATGCACATTTTTTACTTAGATGTTTTGTTTATGCAATAGTTTTGGATTTGTTCTTGGAACAAATTTTGAAATAAAAAATTTCAAATTTTTTTTAAAAATTTTCTTTTGAGTATACAAAAATATTATCTAAGTAAAAAAGATGCATCTCGCCCGACTATACAATCTCTGAAAATTTGATGTTGATCGGACAAGAAATAAAAAAATATTTCGATATTTCATTTCAAAATTAAAAAAAAAAGTGGGTTTGGAAATTTGACAACGCTGAGAACAAAACTCAAAAATTCGAAAAAGTACTTCTGTACTATTGTAGGTAATGGATCTATCTATGCATATTTTAGGTTTGAAGTCATTTCGGAAAAATTTCTGGAAGTTGATACGAAGAATGTCAAAAACATGGGTTTTGGAAAAATTGAAAATTCTGAAAGATTTGACTACAGACACAGAAAAACACTGGAAAACAACGTTTTAGAAGGCAAAAAAAGGTACAGTTTGGGGTTTATATAGTTAAAATTGGCTGAAAATTCCGAATTTTATGTCCATTTTTAGGGGGTGGAAAATAGGGCTCAGCCCGAGCAAAACATTGGATCTTGCCGTTATATAAGGGTAAGAGGGATTATAGGGGAATTAGTTTATTGATTATTGTAGGGAAGATATATGCTGGTATTCTGGTTGAAATGTGCGTCAAGTGACTGAAGGACTGATTAGTGGAGAAAAAGGTGAGTTTAGAAATGGTAGAGGATATGTGAATTAAATCTTTACATTGATTGGGAAAATGAGGGAGAAGAAGAAAAAATTGTATTTAGGTTTTATGGATTAGGCTTCAAAACTCGTTCTTCCAGAGCTCCCCAGAGGATCCTGCTTCTAGGCTCATAAGATTCCAACCCTGGTCCAAGAGTAGTATAGGCAGAAGGAAAGGACCGGGTTGCTAGCCCTTGTCGCCATAAGGTCCTATATATATATATATTAATATATATATACCTATATATATATATTATATATATATATATATATTATATATATATATATATAAGTATAATATATGATATTATATATATATATACTTTTATATTATATATATATAGATATATATATATTATATTATATACTATATTATACTATATAATATAATATATATATAGATCAATATATATCACTGTATCATAACATACCGTCGCAAATTTCATATCTACTGACATAGCAATAACTGACAATACTATATATAACTATATATATAGTATTTTATACTAATAGGTGAGGTAGTACTCATCATATATATATACTAGTATTACTATAAAAATGCATAATTATAATACTTATAATATATAACTATTCATATTATGTGTATTATTATACTAATATACTATACTAATATATATATACTAGTTAGTATACATAGCATTTATATATATATACTTATATACTCATATATATATATATATATATATATATATATACTATACTATATATTAATAGTTATATATATATAGATGTGCTAAAGTAGGAAATACTCTATAGTATTATTAATATATATGATATTGTTATATAGGTATATATATAGCTAATTAGTAATAGTATCTATATAAATAACTAATACTATATAATAAATATTAACTAAAATATAAATACATAATTATAAATATAAAAACGATGCTTTACCTTTCAAACATCAATAATATAAAATAGTAATATTAAATATATAATATTGTGTGTGTGTTGAGCCTGGGGAGCAAAAAAAATTCGTAAAGGATGGCGAATCATCAAATTGTAGTTAATTTTTAGGATAGTTCGATGCACACCATTTAGATTAATAACACATATATTTGTTATAATCCTGGAAAATGCCTCAAGTGCCAGTGAGGCTACGGACATTGTTTCATGTATTCCTAATATGTTAACTGTAACTCATTGCCTCTTATTTTCAGTGACAATGTTAAAATTAATAGATACACGTATTTCTTCATACATAAATGCACACTCACAACATATGCATTCACACATATATAATATTATTTAGTATTAATATAGATATAAAGGTAAAGTAAATCTACACATAAAATACATACTAACATATTACGAATTATTATTATATAAATATACTCATAATATATTATATATATCTATTAATATTATATATATAATTATGTTGTTGTGGCAGTTGTGATGCCTTTGATGTTTATGTAGTCATATTCTAGCTTCTATCTAAAAAACTCAAAACTAATATATATAGATAGATGTATAATAATATCACTATAATAATAATATATATCTACTAATTTTCAAGGTATGCTACACTATACTACTATATAATAATATATAATATCTAATATATATATATAATATAACGATAATAACATACTAGTGGGTGATATATATACGTATACTAACTATATACTATTATTTGACTATATGATAGATAGATTATAGTATAATACATAAGCATATGATATAAGTATATAGTATAATATAGCTAACCTTTACTGCGTATATATATATATAATATAGTACTATATAGTATATTATATATATATATATATATATTAATATATATATACTTACAATATATCATATATATCATAATAATTTATATGTATAAATAAAGTATATAACCTACGTATATATAATCCTTATATCTATTATATATATACAATATGGATAAGTTACTGATCTATCACTATATCCTATCTAATCAATTAATTATATGATCACTAACTCAATACTGTATAATACTACTAGTATGTATTAAAGTATTATATATATAAAGTTCATCTGATAATCCCTGTTAAAATTAGATTATGGATGTTTTAGTTTAATATCTATGTTTCATTTGTATTTTAAATGAAGTTCGATTAAAATAATTTGACCATGTTTGAACGGTGCTTTTATGGCACAGTTTTGTTCAATTGCTGTTATTCCATTTTATGTATTAACGACGGTTAGGCTTTATTTTTTAACGGTGGACTGGGTTAAGCTTAGAATTGGTTAGGTTAAGCTTGTGTCTATGGTCTATGCGTGTAATTAAAATTCTTAGCGTTAGGTGTACATGTTGGTCTACAATCATATGCTCCAAAAATCCCAATTTTTTTTTTATTATTATTGAATTTCATCTAAAATTGACTTATAACATAAACGTATAAAAATTAAAAAAAAAATTATGTCCCAACAGTTTTTGACACATATGACTCTGAGCATGAAGCGAAAATGCTCACATACACATCACACCCGCAAGACACCCTCACACACCGACGACACACACACTCTACACACACACACACACACCATATATGAGTAGTATATACTTATATCTATATGTATCATATATACTATTATTAATATATACTATACATATATAATACAGTAATATTATATATATATATATATATATTATACTATATACTAGTATATTGTTATATATATTATTATATATATATAGATATATTCAGAGGTAAATCCTGGGAATGGCAGCAGGAGCCGGACGGGACCCCTCCTCTAAAAAAAAAATTATAACAAGCACAACTACAACAAATAAAATAATCCTTCAATTTACTATTTATTACATAATTTGAACAATAATGTTAGTAAACAATGGTATGACGCAACGAACCGCTACGTGTAAACATTCATTACGACATTAGAGAATCATCTTACTTCTCTGTGGCGAAACGATTTATTTTTTTTTCTATAAGACATTAGATTAACTGGAGGAATTTTGAATTGTGCCTCCAAGGGAAAGCGCATAATGTAATAATTGCTACTTTCAAAACACTGCATGTTGTCATTGGCATACGTAACAAAAGAAGACCTTATTCCTTATTCTTTTGGTTTCTATTCTTTGAGAGATTTTTCCACAAAGACCTTGCCCCTATCCCGAAATTCACAACTTTTTTTAAAAAAAATGTAAATAAAAAAAAACCTATTTAAGATAATATAATATATATAGGTATATTACTACGATATATAGGTTATCACGTACGCTATATATACGTACACTAATACATATATATAGTAGTATACAACAGAATATATATATTATACGATAGTATATAATATATACTATAGTTACTTAGTATATGAGAGAGAGAAAGAACGAGAGACCGAGAGAGGGAGATGAGAGCGAGAGAGACGAGAGAGAGCGAGAGAGACGAAGTCCCTTCCACCTAGGTAGTGGAAGAGAGACGGAGAGAGAGATTATACTAATTTACTATATTTTTTTAAATAATTTCTCGCTTGGTAATTTGAATCTCTTTAATAATGAACCTTTTCTTGCTGTAAACTAGCGAATTTTCAAATGGCAGGAAGCCGAGCGACTCAAAAAATAAACCTTTAAATTTTCGGAATATCATAATATATTTTCTTAGTTCAGTACATTTATAATTAAATAACTCAATTAAATCTTTTTAAAAAAAAATGCTTACAAACTTTATATAACAGGAAATCATAAACACTCTCGCTAACTACGAAAATGCAGGACACGGGGGCCTTTGCAGGCAAAGTTTCTTCTTTAAAGGATCTTCCACTGTAGGCAAGGCTGCCTAGAACTTATATTATTCACCACCTTAAAACAGAAAAGACCACACTTATATATTCATCATATCTAGTTCAATTAATTCATTTATTTATTTATTTATTTATAGTAGTAAAATTTAAAAATACATTATTGTATAAGATATTTGAGTTATCCATTCCTACAGTTTTTTCTTTATAGCATATAATTTGGTTTTATGGGTAAACAGCTTTTCCTTTCAATATTCAAATATTAGAATTTAATAAAATATATGAATTACTTTTTTATCCGAAATGTGCATTAAAAACCAAATAAAATGTTTTTATTTTTGATTTAATTTTTCTTAAATTAAACGAAGAGTTTTATTAGATTCTTAGGACAGGAAAAAAAAACAACTTGTATTAAAAAATTAAATTTACACGAATATGTATTGTCGGTTATACCGTCTGAAAATTGAATTGCTCTCTAGCCTTTTTGCTGAGACGGCACGAGCCCGTTACAATTTATAATTGATTAAACAATAGGGTTATTCAATGGCGATGATGCTTACACTTGTCTTGTTTAATTTTTACATTAATCTTGTCATCGTTGTACAATGTCAAGTAATGTATTCTTTCAGTATGACCTATTTCACAAAAAAAATAGAGAATTTTATCATCAACTGCAATTTGAAGAATAACGTTCATTTCTATAATAATAGAACTCGTGCTAAGCCCGAGTGTAGGAGTCGCCTCTAATACTTATATTATAATATATAATTATTAGTACATACTATATATATATATATATCAGCCTCCTATATATATATTATACATATATATTATATATATACGTATATATATAGTAGTATATTGAAGTGCCGCCCCATGTTTTCGGTTCACGGTATCCAGGCTGATATATATATATAGTATTACTAGCTATATCATAACTACCCTATACTCATATAGTACCATATTATAATATATAACCTCACTCTATATATTATTATATATATACATATATTATATATATATATATATATATAATATATATATATATATATTACTAGTATGACTCGTACTGTATTATTATAGTATATAGTATAGTATATATATATAATATATTACTATATATATATATATTTATGAATAAAATATAGTTAGTATTTTTTTTTATAACTTACGCTATATATATAGTATATATATATATATAATAGGTATATACTATATATTACATAATATATATATATATGAGTAGTATTATAGTATATATATATATATACTATAGTATATATGATACTAGTATATATATATATTATATATATATATATATATATATACTATATATATAGAGAGAGAGAGAGAGAAAGAGAGCAGAGAGAGAGAGAGAGACGAGGAGGAGAGAGAGAGAGAGAGAGAGAGAGAGAGAGAGAGAGAGAGAGAGAGAGAGAGAGAGAGAATCTCGCTTTTTTTTCTATCATTTAGGATCAGTAAGTTATGTATATACATTCATTTGTTTGCGTGGAAACTATATTAACCAAACATTGAAGCTGCACGCGCGTTTTAGGTTTTTTTTTTCTTGATGATTTATTTGTAAATTATGCTAGCAAAATATTTTCAATGTCATTGTTTTTGACTAAATAGGGTTCAGTTGTTGGAATTGAAGAACATTTTAAATGATTGGTGATATTTTATTATTTTTAATACTTAACAATTATTCTACAAACACAATTTTTAACGTCAAAATATTTTCCGAAAGTGTGAAACTATTTCATGAAACTCAAATTTTAAAAAATTAAAAAAAGTTTTCTTAAAAAATTTATTACAAATACACTTGGGAGTTTTTGTCATATTTTATCCCCTAAATGTCTAAAACTTTGACATTATTCTGAAAGTTTAAATATACATGTATGATAAATGCACCAACTTTTTTTCTCAAATAAGTAACAGTTAGGCAAATTAGATTTCTGTAATGGAAAATTTTAAATAACCGACCACTTTAAAAAACAAAATGAGGAATCCTGTAATAGGAAAATTTTAAATAACCGACCACTTTAAAAAACCTTATTTTTTAAAATGAGGAATCCTAAAAAAGGTTACAAAAAAAAAAAAATCTTTAAATAATTTTTTAACAAACAAGATAACACAAGCTTAGTATTATCATTTATCCCCAGAATCATTTACTGATCTATGACACTGCTTCAAACTCATTTCGGTAAATATGTCATAGCCAATATATTTTAATTTTTCTATTAAATAGCATCAGTTATGGCAAAATATATACTGTATATCATAAAAGATAATTTTTCACGTAGGTAAAAGTAACTGTAACGCCTGAAGAAGGCGCTTTACCGACATCTATTAAAAGTAACATTTACTATATATATATATATATATTATATTATATTATTATATATTTTATTTTTATTATATATTATATATTATATTATTATATATATATTATATTATATTAATTAATAGAATATTTTTTTTTTTTTTTATATATATATTTCTTTTACCGCATTCTATTATTACATATATACTATCCAAAATATATATATACTATATATATATATATATATATATATATTTTATATATATATATATTATTAATTATATATATATAATATATATATATTATTATTTTTAATATATATATATATATATTATTATATATTATTAAATTAGATATATATATATATATATGGTGCTTTTTTTATATGTTGTGTCTGTGCAAGGGGATGTTGAAAGAGATGTGCAACATAGTTCAATACATATATTTCGTGACAGGACAATAAATGCGCGTGTCAACCTGGCGTCAAAGCAAACAGCGTCCAGAACATTTTCGACCCACCACCCGATTGCACTATTGGTGGAATGTTACAAGCATAATAACGTCAACCACGTTTAGGCCACACTCTGTCACGACCATCTGTAGATCTCAGCCATACCCTGGCTTAATTTGTTAACAAAACTCTCAAAGTCGTCGATCTGTAGCGAATCATAGTCTGTGAACTTTGCACACGGTGGTGGCAGTCCTCTTATTTGCTAATAACTCTTCATGGAGCCATCGTCTGACGGTTACGACTGAAATCCGTATATTACTTGTGGCTGTAAGGTCATTTAGAAGGTCAGTACTAGTGGACTCTCTGTTTTGCAACACCCTCAGTTGTAGCTATCGCTCGTTTCTTGCAGTCGCAGCATCTATAATGTTACCCTTTGTCACCGAACCGGCTAGCAACCCGACTGATCTTGGAATGATGCACTTATTGCACATTCGCTGCATACCTCATACTATGGAATTCCTCTATCAGGTTGAATGCTCTTACCTACTCGTCTCTCGTCTCCTACTTATGTTGTCAGACTTGTTGAATTTAGAGCTGCTGCTGCAATACGATTCAATCGACGGATGCTGCACTTGAACTAAAGCACCGGGATATGTTGACAAGAAGTAAACTACCTTCATCTACGACTCACGCTGACTGTCATCTGTCGAACACGTTATTCTGTACTACTTAGACGGTATTCTACCTGCTTCGTGGCAGACCACATGGATTGAAGCATTCTTATGAACAGGACGTCTTGTTCTATGCAAGGTGCTATAATTTCGAATAAGAGTATATATATATATATATTATATATATTATAGTATTATAATATATCTTGATTTTACTTATTTTTTTATTTTTTCTATTTTTATATATATATATATATAATATATATATCATATATATTTATATATATATATATATATATTATAATATATATTCATATATTTTATAAAAGGTGATATATTTAAAATAGATATATATATATATATATATATATATATTATTATATATAAAAACTTTGTGCTTCATGGTTATTTAGTTTTTATATCTTGAGATAGTAATATAGCACCTAATATTCACAAAATTTAGCAGCATTAAATTCGATGTAATAAACTCTCGCCTTATTCTCCCTGGAGCCATTATGATTTTTAGCTAATTAAATTAAATAACTTTTTAAATAATTGCTGTTCTTAAAATTTTGCACGTGAAATATTATATTACGCATTCGCTTTTAAAGCACTATCAATCTTGCCTGCATAAATATTGCAATTTTTATATATATTTATTTATATATATTTTATATTTATATTTATATATAATTGTATTTTTTTATATTTATAATATATTATGTTTATATTATATATAAATATAAAGATATATATATTCTATATTTTATTTTATATAAAAAAAATTTATTTAGCATTGTTATATTATATATTATATTTTATATATATTATAAGTATATATTTTTTTATATATATATATATGTATTTTATATATATATAATATGTTCTTATTATTCATATTTCAAATGAGTATATTATATATTATTATATAAATTATTATATTATATATATAGTAATTTATTTATTATAATATTTAAATATATTATATTATATTATATCCTTTATTATTATATTTATTAATTATCTAATCTGCTAAACTTTAGTTATATTTATATTATATTATATTTTTATACAAATCACCATATCCCGCACAGTTGTGCCAGGTTGGTCGTGGTGATTTGATTAAGGTTTTTTTAAATGTCTTATCGAACACGCATCATTAAATAATAATTATGATTTTAGTAAGGGGGTTGTTTTTTTGGTTTTCTTTAGCCCTTTCTTGCTTACCAGTACGAGAGAAAATCTTCAATATGATGAATCGCGTACTGACTTCGAGATAGTGCAGTTTGCTTTCGACACTCATTATACTCTTTTCAATTGTCCTTAGAATTTAAAGTTTCATAATTTTTTTTTTATTCCTTTGTTTTAATATTTTCATTCAAAAATATTAAAGAAAGTTCGAAAATATATTGTTAGCTCCGTCCATCTCGATTTTTAAACTGGTTATTATGAAATAAATTTAAATTTAAAATTTTAATTCTTCAATTCATTATGTCATATTTGTTACAGTTAATTAAAAAAACTTTCAATACTTAATGCGATTCTTTTCTATAAAATAAATCTCAAAAAGCAAATGTGTGGTTAACAGCTCTTCTCAGTTTAATATTCATTTTTCTTATCTCAAAAACTGTTGTCTACGAACATTTTTTCCTATCTTCTCCAGTCTTAATCTCTTTCTGATGTTTCTCTTTTTCACTTCCCTTCTGGTTTTACCGCTTCCAATTAATGTAGATGTTATTAAATTAAGCATTTATAATTATTATTTTCACCAAATATTTATATTTTATTATTATAATTTTTATATCACCATTATCAGAACCTGTTTATATACCTTATTTAATTATATATTATATATTTATTATATTATATTTTAAACTCAAGCCTAATATTTATATATATATTTATATATATTTTATTTATATATATTATAGATTTATTAGTGGTACATGTGAGCTGTTATGATCTCCGCAAACATTTGTTAGCTAGTGTAGTTTTTTTATGTTCAAAAATTTGTTAATAAATTGAGTTTTTTTGAGTTATAATTACTCAGAAATTGCTTTTTTTTCGCTGTTGTAAGCTCGATTCTCTCGTTTTTTTAAAATTTTTTATATTTATAAATATTTATGAATTTATTTCGAATTGTGTTTAGTTATTAATTTATTTTCTTTAGTGTATCTCCGAAATTTTTCTTTTTTCAAATAATTCGAATAAAAGGCAAGGTGATAATTAATTTATACAACTAAAATCAAATTGAGTAAATACGTTTTACAAAAACTTAATAAAGAGCCTAATAATATCAGAAATAAGAGCAGGAGATATTATTCTGTTGAAAAAATTTATGACACGTTACAGGAAAACCAATATATTCATATTTGGAATCAGCGCTATAAATCTTATTATTTTACTGGAATGTGCAAAAAAAAAAAAAAAAAAAAAAAAAAAAAAAAAAATAAAAAAAAAAAAAACTCTGAAAAAAGAAGTATCAATTACAAGAAAAAAAAATATTTACATATTTGGAAATCAGTATAATAGCGTATTTATGTATGTTTTGATTTAAAACATTTTTAATTTTATTAATAATATACGAAATACCCAATGGTGTAGACCGCGATTGATACCAGGAGTCGGTTATGGTCTCTCTCTGCTCATAGGTGCGTACGACGGGGGGGACTTTTCGTCCCCCCCTCTGTTCCCCATCGTGGCTTCGAGCCCTCCTAATGAAATATATTTTCCGTTTTGAACTTCCAATTTTTAGGGTCTCGAGCGATGCTAGTGACAGAGCGGGTAAGTTTTTTTTTCTTTTTTATTTTGTTTTTTCTTTATTTTTGGGACGAAACGGATCTTATATAATATTTTTCTAGCTTTAGACGCTGATCCAAATATTATTTATTTTGTTTTTCTGATCTTTAGTGTCGTACTCTTCGTTTTTTTTTTTTTTTTTAATTTTCTTTTTTATCTATTCCTTTTTGGTAATAAGCTTTATTACCGCTTGAATTGCCAAATTATGGCATTTGTGTTTTTCCTTTTTTGTTTAATCATTCAGTTAGTTATGTCTATTACATTTCTTGATGTATAAATTCTTTCTCCTGGCTTTCTGGAATTTATCCCTTAAAAAAATAATATAAATATGTATTAAACTGGATAAAGTTTTATAAAGTACCAAAATCGAAAATCGTACAATATATTTTTTGTTATCGCTCCTTTTCATGATTTTTGCCTTCTCTCTCTCTCTCTCTCTCTCTCTCTCTTTGTCTCTCTCTTCTCTCTCGTTCTCTCTCTCTCTCTCTCTCTTCCTGTGCTCTCTCTCTCTTCTTCTCTCTCTCGCTCTCTCTCTCTATTTATTATATATTATATTATTATAATTTATATATAATATAATATAATAATTATATATATTAATTATATAATTATATAATATTATATATATATATATATATATATTTATATATATTTATATATTAGTTATATTGATATATTTTAATATATTTATATAGTATATATTACCATACATTATTATATAATTATAAAAATATAATTTATATAATTTGAATTAATAATTGTATTAAATGAATAACAAAGAACTAAATCATTCTTTTTTTTTTAACCTAATTTAATTTTATCCTAATCATATCATGAAAAATTTAAACAAAATTGTTAAATTACATCACGTAAAAATTTTATGACTAAAAAAAACGCGGGACATTCAATTCACATGAACCATTTATATGTTATATTATATATTATATTAATAAATTAATTTTTAATATTATATATATATTTATTATTATATTTTATATATTTTATATTATTATATATATATATATATATATATATATCTCGTATATATAATAGAGAAGAAACTTCAGATTATATATTATAATTTTTTATTTCGAGAAGCAGCAGATGTCATTTTTTTCGCATCCGCTGTGTTATGCGGAGCGGTCATGTTTGATTTTAAACTTTTCGCGGTATTGCGGTAATGCGATGCGAGTTATTGCGAATGCGCATGTTTGCTATATATATATTATTAATATATTTATAATTATTTTATTTATAATATATACATATATTATATTATATAGATATTATAAATATATCTCTAATTTATATTATTTTCAAATTTTTATATTTCTAGATAATATCCCCCTTTAATATTATCTTTATATTACATACTTTTTTAACTACATTTTCTATTATATAAATATTAATTAATTTAAATATATTTTTTTGTAAATATTATTATTATTATATATTTATTTAATAATTTATGTTTTTTTAAATTTATCTTTAATATTTTATTTATTATTATATATATAGAAATACTAATCTTATTATTGAAGTAATTTATTATAGTATTATATATTGAAATGAGAAAAATATTTTTATTATTATGATATATATATGTATATATATATTATTATATTATAGTATATATTAAAAGTATTTGTATATCTTTTTCTTTTTTTTTTTTTTTTTTTTTTTTTACTTTTGTGCTTTGTTTGTTTTTCTTTTTTATGTTTTTTTTTTTGTTTTTTTCTTTATTTTTTTTTTATATCTTTATTTTTTATATTTTTTTTTTATTTTTTTTTTTTTTTTTTTTTTTTTTTTTTTTTTTTTTTTTTTTTTTTTTTTTTTTATTTTTTATTTTGGTTCTCTGATTTTTTTTAATTTTTTTTTATTATTTTAAATTTTTTTTTTTATATTAATCTTAATTTTTAATTTTTCTTTTTTTTATATATTTTTTTTATGGTTATTTGAATTTATTTAATTATTTGTGATTTTTTTTAATGTTTTTTTTTTTTTTTTTTAGTTTTTCTTATTTCCTTTATTTTTTTTATTTTTTTTTCTTTTTTTTTTTTTATTTTATGTTTTTTTATTTTTTTATTTATTTTATTTTTTTTTTTTTTATTTTTATATATTTCTATTTTTTTGTTTTATTTTTTTTTTTTATTATTTTTTTTTTTTTTTTGTATTTTTTTTTTTTGATTTTTTTTTATAATATATAAATACTATTATATATATATATATATATATATATATATAGTACTATATATATATATATATAATATATAGTATATTAATATATAGCCTTTTAATACATTTTAAATTAATTATTATATAAATATTATATTTTTTTTATATTTATTTTTATATAGTTCTAAAATACTATATATATTAGTGTTTTATATTACATATATATAAGTACAATTTTTACTATATAAATATATATTAGTTTATTATTATTAGATATATATTATGAGTTATTATAAATTATATATATATTATCTTGTTTGCCACATATCTATATTAATATAAGTAGTTACCAGAGTTATGTACGGCGACGGGAAATCCAACAAATGCACCTCGCACCTTCTTCCCAACCTCCGCTGTCATTAATGAAAGGACTTTTACATAGGTTATTAAATACTATTTTGCTACTAGTATTTAAATGTCAAATATAGGTTAAGGTTTTTTGTGATGTGCTTTGGAAAACCTCAATTTTCCTCCTTTTTGCAAGAGAGTATTGTTCTCTTTTTCATCATTATATAAAACAGCATTGCTATAATACTCTCTCTCTTTTGGAATATAAGTTGTGAGGACATTGCAAGTATTTTCCTTGCCAAGCTTTACGCAAGCTGTGGAATAAATAAATCATTTTGCCATAAACTTGCAGCCAACTGACAGGTATCATCATTTGTGTCTTATATCTTTTTTTTTTTCTTTGGTGATTTTAGACTTTTTATTCTCTAATGATTTTATACTTTTTTTTTATTGACTGTAAAACTATCTTTGTGACTGAAAATCTTCTTAGGTGAAATTTGCTATTGATTTACTTGCAGAAAGTGTGTGTTTCTGGTTCGTAGATGTTCGTCCTTCATTTATTTCATATATTTCATTTAATTTCTTTACTGTTTTTGTGATTGAAGTTTTTCAACTGCCACACAAAGTGACGATTTAACTTGTAAGTCTATTTATTATTGTGTTACAGAAAAACTTGTTCCTTTATACAGGATCTAAGTAAGTTTGCCTTTTCTTATAAATAAAATGATGAAGATGTCATTAGATTTCTCACAGAACCAAAGCATTTCTAGCTCTAGTTTATTTACATTCTTTCATTATTTTTAAAACCATTTCTAATTTTCATTCGATAGCATGGTTTATCAATAAATACTTCCTAGCGTTGATGTATTAATGGTATTACACTGGAACAAGAAGCTTGTAGCAGGCACTGCTTTTTTATTTGTTTAATTCTATTCAAATGGTTTAAATAGCGTAATGCTGTATTTATATAATTGTCTATTTTCCACGATTAGAAGAATGTTAACTTTGAAATACGAACTGGCTACAAAAAGCAAGAGGTTTCTATTGAGCAAAACTTCTTTCCTTTATCAATGTGGAGTGTACATATTTTCAGCGAGTTTTGGAATGTTTTTTGATAAACATTAAGATATGAATATCAAGCTTTTTGAATTGCCTTCCACTCATGTTTTTATTTCATTTTCTTTCCATTTCGTATAAAGTTTGTTATTATAAAATTCCTTTTTATCAAAATAAATAAATATCCGCGCAAACATCCGCAGGCTAAAGCTGGCGGATGCTGGAGCGGATGCGGTATCTTGTAATAATGTTGCGTGTATGCTCGGCGGTATGTTTTTTATGCGAATGTTACCTGCCCATTCACTAATATATTTTTAATATTTATATATATATATTAATATATATATTTATTTTATTAATATATAATATATTATATTGATTATAATATATATATTTATTATATATATTCTATTATATAATATATATTATTATATATATATTTTTATAAGATTATATATTTTTTTATTTTTTTTTTATTTTATTTTATATATATATATATATATTATATATAATATATATATATATGTATTTATATTATATCATATTATATGTATATATATTATTTTTATATATTATATATGATTATATAATAATATATTTTATATTTATATATTATATATATTATATATATATATATAATATATATATATTTATATAATATTTATTTAATATATATTATATATATTATATAATTATATATATAATTATTATATATAATATATATTTATAATATTATTATATTATATATATATATTTATTATATTATATATGATTATTATTTATTTATTATATGTTGATATTATATTAATAATATTATTATAATATATATATTTATATATTATATTATATTTATATATTATTATTATTATATAGATATATATTATTATAATATATATAAGATATATATATATATATATATATATAGTATTATATATATATATATAATTTATATATATATATATATATTATATATATATATATTATATATATATTTTATATTATATATATAATATATATAATATATATTATATTATATATATATATATATATATATATATATTATTATTAATTAATATTATATATATATATATATATATATATATAAAATATATATTATATAGAAAACTTATTATATAGATATTTATAAATATATATTATATATATTAGTTTATTATATATATCATTTATATATTTATTATATTATATATTTATTATTTTATATATTTAATTATATATATATATATATATATATATAATTTAATATATATTATAAATTATATATATTATAATATTTATTATTATTTGTTTAGGCATAAATAATGTTAAATAAAAAAAAAAAAATTTTCTGATTAGTTTCTACTTTCTTAAAATATGTGTCGTCATTACGTACGTTATCATAAATGCGAAATTGCATTTTACTGAATGTTGCAAATATAGTGAGCATGAATCTTTTTCCTATGATGTTTGCAAGGCCACAAAAGATATGAATGTTTTCTTTCAACGAAACATGCTTTAATTTAAATGAGAAAATGTATTTTGTTTACCGTAATATAGAATCGTTTTGATGGCTTACTTAAAAGTTTATTATGCAAACAAATAAGTTTAATACTGCCTTTTTTTTAATATATAGCTGTTAGGTCTGTGTTCATTGGTATTACATATGTGTTTTACGTGCATTATATATATATATTTTATATATATATTATATATATTTATTATATAATATATATATATATATTATATATAGTATATAGGATATTATATTATATTATATATAAATTTTTTATTTATGTATGTAAAACATCGCTATTCCGCATCCTGTTCTCCGAAATTAAATCTCTGAAAATCATCCGCTTATCCGCATCCAGCAATTCCACACTTCAATCGACTATCTCCAAGCATCTTGCATCGCTATTCCGCAACGTTTTGTCGATGAGGTTTATGCTGGATGTTGAGTATATATATATATATATTTTTTTATATATATATATATACAAGTTATTATTTGTATATTATTATATTATTATACTTTATATTATATATTATATTATATATTTTATATATATATACTTATTATTATATTATTATATATATATATAAATATATTATATATATATATTTATAATTTGTTACAATGGGATATATTTTTTAAACAAACTACATATTTATTGTATTTATATAATTATATATTATATATATTTATATTATTATATATATATATATATATTTATTTATATATATATATATATTATTTATATATATTATTATATAATATATATATATATATATAGTATATATATATTTTATATATCATTATATATATATTAATATATATATATTATATATATATTATATATTATATATTATATATTTTTATTATATATATTATATATTTATATTATATTTATTATATATTGGAAGGGAGCTCGTACATCTAGATATAATCTGAAGTTTCCAAATAATTAAAAAGGTAGTTTTTTTTTTTTTTTTTAAATTTATATGCATTGTCGTCTAACTTGTATATGACTGAGTTTATTTTGTTTTTAAAAAAATTTTATAAAGAATTCCAAATAAATTATGTTGTGAGCTCGTTTTAGACAATAGCACAGATTCTTTTTTGAGATCAGCTGGTCTCATTTGTACTCTCATTTAAATTTTTTTATTGGTATAATTAGGGAAAACTATGGACTTCAAAAGTTAATGTAGCATAATTTTCGTTAAGCCACTTCTGATGGTTGGAGGTTAGGGAAATTGGGTTTATTTGGTTGGGTATTTTATGTCAACATGCGTAGTTGGTCTCCTTTCGTCCTCCGCATCCTTGAAAAACTTTCAACTTCATGAAATTCTCCATAAACTCTCTCTCTCTCTCTCTTATATTATGATATATATTATATATATATATATATTATAATATATATAATTATTTAAATTTTGATATATATATATATTAGTATATATAGTTTATATAAATTTACTATTTATTTTTTGTATATAGTCTATATAATTTTTTTTTTATAAATTAATTTTTTTTATTAATTATTTATATATAATTTTTATATATAATACTTATTATATATATAATTTTTGCTAACAATTCGGCTATTCCGCATCCGTTGCGGATGTGACAATTTAACATCCGCATCCGCGGATTGTAAAAAAAATCTGACATCCGCATTCATATCCGCTTATCAGCGTGATTGTTCAAAATATATATATATATAATTTAATATTTTATATATTTATAGTATTTATATAATATATATTATATTATATATATATATATTTATTATTTATAGTATATTTTATTAATTATAATATTTATATATATAGTTCTATATTATATATTATATAGGGCAAATTTCTTAAATCTTCTTTATATGTGAAAAAAAAAAAATGTGAAATATTCATTTGTAATATAAAGTCGAAAAGAAGAGCACATTTCTGTTCTTATCAATATAATCGCATTAGGAGACATCTACTTAATATTTTAAAAATCATCCACATACATCTTTTCATATTTATTCTTTTATTAGACAATTAAATAATTTTAATAATTTATTAATTACCACGACTGAGATATCATCTTGCAAGTAGAGTTGGCAGATGCACCGGAGTGGTGCACTGCTATTAGGAATAATTTTTGCGTTCAAGTGTTTTGCAGTGCCAAAAAAATAACGATGGTGAGGAGCGGTGGGAAAAAATTTCGGTGATCGATCAACTTCACTTCCGACATTGTCTAAGAAAATCCGTTTTTTAACTTATAGCTTATAACTTATAACATAACTTGTTTTTATGTTATATAAGTTTTATAAAATATATCTTATTTTTTATAAAAGCTGTAATACATTAAATTATATTATATTATATATATTATATTAATTATTAAAAATTAATTTGCGTGCAGCTAGAAAAACTTATATATATATTATTATATATATATATATATAATATATATATATATTATATAATATTATATATATATAGTATATAATACAGGGTGTTTTCGGTTTAAGTTGCACTGCAATTATTTTATGGTTACGGCTCTCTAACCACAATATACACAAACAATAAAGGTTCCATTAACATATGTTTAAAATTAGTTTATAACCGAGATATACCCATTTCTTGTTACCCCTGTGCAAGAGCTGCAACCACTATGATTATGACAAGTGCAGATATTTCTCCCTATTGGTTTAATTCAGTGAAATGCACGACTGAATCCTAACTTCCTGAGAGCTTTATTGCTCGTTACCTTACGTTACGTTTACAAGGATTTGTGGTTATTACTAGATTATTCGAAACACCCATTACCTGGCTTATGATGAAAACCCTCATTCACAATTAAAAGCTTATTATCAGATTACCAACCATACCTTTTTCATTATTAATGTCTAGTTTTGTGTTTTTTTTTTTTTTTTTTATGTGGTCATTCTAGGCTGACAATTGAGTCTCGCCACTTCTTTTTGCCACTAGGCTCAGGTGAATGCTGTTTATTCTTACGGCATTTTTTGCGCATTCAATTCGACCTTGTAGCTTCTACAAGATTTATTTCGTATTGCCTAATAGGCAGGGCTCATTTTGTGGCGTTTTATGCACGACGGTTTTTTTGTCACCGGCTCATTATTCGGCATATTTCAAGAATTATTAAGAACTACAATCCTACGATCATCCATGTTAAGGCGCAAATGGTTCTCTTGAAATATGGCACTTCACGATCTCCTATATTTATACGCCATTGGTTAATTACTTTCGGTGTGGGTCTGGATGGAGGTCTAGTTTGTCTTATCTACGTCTTGTTGAAATTGTGTTTTCAAGAGGAGCTACAAACATCGGATCTGGATGTCGTCTAGCACTTATCACGCTTCGTTCTGGATGCTATACGGACGTGCCAGAGAAGCTATGGATTACGTCGTGCAAATGCTGCACTTCAGGAAATGCGGTCCACTGTTGATATCTCAAGTTTACAACAGTAACGTTCATGAATGAATTTGTCACTACTTTATCAGCATATTTGTCGATTTAATAAAGTAATTTCTGTAGACTTATTCATTTATCTAACCCAAATTGTTTATATCATGAGTTGTGAACCCATAACGTAAATTATTAGCCGTGCATTCTGAAAACACTTCCTTTATGATATATTATTTATAAGTTAATATATTTTATTATTATTATATATATTTATATATTATATATATATTATATTAATTTTAGTTATATTTATATATATATATATTATATATTTATTTATTATATATTTATATATATATAATTATATATATTATTATATTATTATTTATTATAATTTATAATATTAAATATATATTTTATTAATTATTATAATTACTATATTATTATATATTTTATATATTATGTGGATATCATGACATAATATTTTTTTTCTTTATTTATAAAAATCAGATTTATAATTTATTATATATATATTTATATATATTACATTTATAGATTATATTTATATTTAAATATTAAACATACATGTTATATATATTATTATACTATTATATATAATATATATTATATATTATATTATATTTATATATATATATATATTTTAATTTATTATATATTTTTATAATATATATTTATATATATTATATATATTAATATATATATATTTATATATCTTTATATATTAATTTTATATTATATAATTTATATATTTATATATATATTTTATATATTATTATATATATATATATATTATTATATATTATATATTATTATTATATTATTATTATTATATATTTATATATTTATATATTTTATGATATATTATTAATTATAAAATGATATTTATATATATTATATTATTATTTTAGTACCTATAAATTAAACTAATGAAAAGAAACATATGTTCTAAATACCACATATTTATATTATATTATATATTATATATATTATTATATATTATATATAATATTATATATATTACATTTTTTTATTATATTTTATATTTTATTAATTTTTATTTATATTTTATATATATTTTAATTTTTTAATTATTTTTAAATATTTAATTTTTTTTTTTTTTTTTATTTTTTTTTTTATTTTTTATTTATTTTATTTTTTTTTTTTAATTTTTTTTTCGAAACTTTTTATTCTTCAAATTTTTATTTTATTTTTGTTTTCTTTTTCTGGGTGGTTTAAACTTTTTGGTATTTTACTAAAAATTTATTTTCATTTTTACATTTATACCTTAATCTCAGTAAATTCAGGTTATAAATCCATAAACCACCCCCCCCCTTATACCCTTTCTATCTATTTTTGATTATCTATTGTAATCTATTGATTTTCCAAGTTCTTAATTTTTTGTTTAACAATATACATAAAAAAACTTTTATTTATTTCATTTTGTTTTTCTTTTAAAATTTTGTTTTTACTAAAAAAATTTAATTATTCCTTCCATGTTTTTTAAAGTTATTAATAAAAAAAAATTATGGAAATTTTCTTCAAGTTCCAGATCAATTAGTCCGTAATATCAGTTAATCAAACTTGTCAACCATCCCTTTCTGTACCAAATCCAGTGATCTAATTATCTATTGAATCTATTTGGATTTCTATTAATCTATTTGAAATCACTATTGATCTCTTATTGATTCAAATTATTATTTTGTATATAACATAACACAATAAAAAACTTTTGATTTACTATTTTATGTGTTTAAAAACTTCAAATTTTTTACCGTTTTTTTACATACACCCTTTAAGCTCAGTAAATCCTCAGTAATCAGGTATATATCAGTTAAAGCAGATAATATCACATAGATAATAATAAAAATAAAATATACAAGTGTTTAAATCAATGGTCACATTACCCTTCTTTTACCATTCCGTGAATCTATTGATCTATGATCTAATTTGAATCTTTATTTGATCATTTTTTTGATTGAATATTATTTTTGATTATAATAATAAATTAATAAACTAATATATAAAAATTTTTATTTTATTTTTTA
>JABUQX010114526.1:27500-40000 GCA_015478945.1 Trachelipus rathkii | reverse complement strand
ATAAAGTTGCACTACTACATTCTCACCTAAGAAAATTTCCGGATAACTAGGCGATGTTAGTGATGAGCAGGGTAAACGCTTTCAATCAAGATCTAAAGTTCATGGAAGGACGTTACCAGGACAAGTGGAATATCAATATGATGGCCGACTATTGTTGGAGCTTGCTGAGGGATATTCCAGACGCTATGAACAGTAGATCGCTCTACGAAAGAAAGTTCTACCATCGTAGTATGTTTACATTAACTAAACCCATTTCCTTCTATTACATTCATTGTTGTCCCATATTACTCTTTATTCATAGTGTGTATTATATGTTTAAACATATATCTATCCAAAGACATGTTCATAGTCATTTCGATTTTGTTTCTCTCCCTTCTATATATCCAAATATATATAAGATTATATATATATATATAATAATATATAGTATATATAAATATATATATATATATATATATAATATATAATTATATATATATATATATATAATATATATAGTATAATATACACCCATTAATTGTGATAGACCCTCTGGAAAAAGTAAAAATAATCATAAAATTTACAAATCTGTGTGTCTTACACACAATATCTCACAAATGCCATTGTGATATGCAAAAAACCGATTACATTTTTGGAATCAGCACATCATAATTCAATGCAAACCCCGTCCAAGAAAGAAATTTCATCTTTACCAGTGTTATATACAAAGTGATAAAACAAAAAGTAATAAACTATTTCTTACCTATAGCAAAACCAATTCACATATTAAAAATAATTAAATTAGAAAATTGAAAAGTTCGTAGTTAAAGATATTAAAACTAAACTTCATTTGTATAAGCTCTAAGGTTAAATGACAAAACATTAGCAGTTCTCAATTTTCAGGGGATAACCTATTTCTTGTGGCTTCATAAATATTTCCTCCTGTTCTAAATATTCTTCACTTTCGACTGATGACGGTGGAGCTGAAAGGTATTTTAATGCTAGTTTTTTCAAATTCATAAAACTATTTCCAGTGTTTTTCCACCAATTGAAGGGAATATCATTGTCATTCACTGGTCAAAGTAGGCAAACTTATATATTTTGTTTATTCTTTTGAAATTCCGTATGTAGCCTTTTACTTTTTATGTACAATAATCACTCGTCAGAAGAATGCGACTTTCTTTTTTCAACTCTCACGTTCTTTTCTGTATGACGATTTTGATGCCACAAGTTCTTTTAAAACAAATCCATTAAAGAAGTGAAAATGGAAACCTTCAGCTTCACTTTCCCACTACGTGAATCATCGTCAGCGGAAGAGTCAGGAGCTAAATTTTATGCATTTCTTTTAGTAGTGATGGTCAACGACCGATATTTTTTACTGATTCATCTGATTCATGTTGAAAGAATTAGCTTGAATCGCAGATCTAAAAAAGTAGCTACACACAAAAGATTTATCACATAGAGACTTAGAAAGTCTTTTTTCTACTGATTTCTTTAGCTCTTCACAAGAGTGTAATTATTCCACTGAAGCTTTGCTTTTAATTGCCTTATAAAAATACATTTATGCTAAAATGGAAGGGATCACTTGCGCGACTGTTACTTCACGTTTTATGCTTGTTTTAATGATGTTGTCAAATGCGCTGCAAGTAATGGAATAACTTTTGCCACTGAAAATCAGTCAAGATTTTCTGATTGCATTCAGCAGAGTATATGGATAGGGGGAACTTTTTGTTCAGACAATCTTTTAAGCATATCATAAGTTCTGTCCCAGCGTGTAGACGTCTTGAAGTAATTTATGCTGTTTGACATTTCAGCTGGCATCTGTGAAAGTTTTAAGCTTTTGCAGCTGCCCGTTGGCTGAATGCGTGAAAAATGCAGAGGGATATGCTTCTGCAAGTAAAGTAAAATATCTTTTAACAGACTTCTGACATAATAGAATCGTGAATGCATAGTTGCCACATCATGGGAATAAAACATGAAATTGATAGCAAGCCACTCGCCCTTATACCAGCTACCATGTTTCCGTCCATTATCCCGTAATCACTAAATGATTCTATTTTTTAGAATATGGAAAAATGTCAAAGGCCTTATAGGATCTGACAAAAGACAAAGATTTTCGCATATTGGCTACAAAATTTGCCTATATTTTTATTTTTTTGTGGAAAATAAGTTTCTAAAATTTCAATCTTAAATTGAAATAACTTCCCTTATGTTGACTAATTTATTGTGTTTATAAGCTCAATATTCGGCCCGAATTAGTTCGCAAAAAGCCGAATACCGAATATTCTGCATTTTGGCCGAATACCGAATATTCGCGCACATCCCTAATATATAAATATATATAATATATATATAATATATAATATATATTTATATATATATATGTTTAACGCATAAATATACGCAAGTTTGCATAAAATATCTGTCAAATTTCTATTATATATATATATATATATATTAAAAGCTCTCACCTCACGGGCATAGCCTTAATTTTCTAGGAGGGAACTGTAGGTAATTGCCTACCTAGGGACCAGACGGTTTGATCGAAACTTGCCTCCCTTACTTTTGGTCTGACTTTACTGCTTTATTAATATTAGCCATGTTAGTGGGCGGTGAATTTGTAAAGTAAATATATAATATATATGTCTCTTTACTTTTATATATATATATACCTATTTATGTGGGCGGTAATTTGTAATATAATATATATATATATAATATATATATATAATCAAAGCTGCCCCTTCCATCTCATTTCCAACTTCATACTACATTCGCGTATATCCCGTACCCTTTTGTTATCCAACTTAAATCCTAAAAATTTAACTCTGATACTTGTTCCAGTTGCTGACCCTGAACATGACCTCACACCGTGGATTCTCCTGACTAATTACCATTCAAAAATGCACCAGAAATCTGAGGCATGCATGAGCATTTCTTTTATACAAATAAAACAGCAGGACCCAAACCGAACTATCACTGTCCTTATTCTCCTGTTATTACACTCAAAACGTGCCTTATGGACTCTCTCTCTCTCTCTCTCTCTCTCTCTCTCTCTTTTTCTCTCTCTCTCTCTCTCTCTCTCTCTCTCTCTCTCTCTCTCTCTCTCTCTCTCTCTCTCTCTCTCTCTCTCTCTCTCATTTTTTTCCTCTCCTTTTTTCCCTTTCTTCCTCTTTACTATACTCTCTCCCCCCCCCTCCCTCCCTCCTCCCTCCCTCCCTCCCTCCCTCTTCCTCCCTTCTTCCCTTCCTTCCTTCCTTCCTTCCTTCCTTCCTTCCTTCCTTCCTTCCTTCCTTCCTTCCTTCCTTCCTTCCTTCCTTCCTTCCTTCCTTCCTTCTATACTCATCTCTCTCTCTCTCTCTCTCTCTCTCTCTCTCTCTCTCTCTCTCTCTCTCTCTCTCTCTCTCTCTCTCTCTCTCTCTCTCTCTCCCTCCCTCCCTCCCTCCCCCCCCCTCCCCCCTCCTCTTCCTTCCTTCCTCCCTCCTCCCTCCCTCCCCTCCCCCCTCCTATCCCATACTCTCTCTCCTCTCTCTTCTCTCTCTCTCTCTCTCTCTCTCTCTCTTCTCTCTCCTTTCTTCTCTCTCTCTCTCTTCTCTCCTCCCTCCCTCCCTCCCTCCCTCCCTCCCTCACTCTTTCGTTAATTTTCTCTCTCCTCTCTCTCTCTCTCTCTCTCTCTCTCTTCTCTCTCTCTCTCTCTCTCTCTCTCTCTCTCTCTCTCTCTCTCCCTCTCTCTCTCTCTCTTCTCTCTCCTCCCTCCCTCTCTCTCTTCTCCCTCCTCCCTTCCTTTCCCTATTATTCTGTCTCCTCTCTCTCTCTCCTCTCTCTCTCTCTCTCTCTCTCTCTCTCTCTCTCTCTCTCTCACTCATATTTTCTACCTTTCTTCAGGAAGAAGCACTTGGGCGAGTGTCAAGCATCACGAGATGATTTACCACGGTGAACAACTTGGATAGCAGATGGGCTTAATGGTTGCTGGTGTTCGTTGTGCTACTCCGTTGGTCAGCAATTTGAAGGGTTAGGTGAAGGTCTTGAATAGCGACCTTCAATAATATAATATTAGATGTTAAAGAGATGAAGCGTTGTCACGATAAATTGGCGTTTCTTCCCGAAGGCTGCTTAGGAGTCTTCAATGGTGCTAGCAGCCTCCTGCAGCAGACGCCATTTTATATATATATATATAGTTATATATATATATATAGTATATTTTCCCATATATATATATATATATAATATTTTTATATATATATATATATATAATAATATATATATTATATTATATATACTATATATATATTTCTAATAGGTTTCACCATTGATATTAGTTTCAGGTGATCAACAGGCATCGAAAATAGAATAGTTAAGTAGAAAAACGTGATGGAAGTCGAAAGTAAAGTCACTCGTTTCCTTAAGTGAGAGCCCTTTGCAGTGAAATTGATAAGTAATACTGCTGCAGATTCCCATTCTGGTATCTCGTGAATGTGTGGTTTCATGACACCTTATTAACCCAAGTTATTTTTCCCTATTATGCCCTAATCTTCAAGCTTCTGTTAAAATCTCATTTCTTTCCTTCAGACCCTCTTTAAAACACGCACGCACGCAAGTGTGTTATTATTGTTATTATTTTCATCCTTTTGCATTCCTCCTCCTCCCCCTCCCTCCTATTTCACTCCCCACATTTCCTCCTCCTATCCTCTGATTGTGGGTGAGGTGTGTAGCATACATCAGAGGAGAAAAGTAGTGGAAGAATATGCTTTAAGTCGAAAAGAACACTTCCCCGCTTTTACCCTCCCCTCCCCTCCCCTCATTTACTCCTCTTCCTCCCTTCTATTTAATTTTCTCCTATCCCCTGATTGGGGTGAGGTGTGTGTGGCGTATACAAGAGGAGAAAAGTTGTGGAAGAATATGCTTTAAGTCTAAAAGAAAGCTCCTCCACCCCAAGTTAGAAATCGTTGTAATTTGAGAAATTCGACCATGAAGCTTCATTCGACTAATGAGTGTGGTTTCTTGTTAATGTGTGGTTCATCCCCTTTAACCATACCCCTTAAAAAAAACCGTCATTCACTCCTGTTATGCACCTCTCTTCTTATATCTTTCAAATTTTCCTTTCTCTCCTTCATGCAATCTTTTACTGACTAAATCCACTTATTCTTTGGTCTTGCAGCCGGTCGATTACTAGTACATTTACCACTATAAATCTGTTAAAGTATATTACTATAATCCATTTTTTTTCATTTAATAAAACCATTTTGATTTTCGTTCGTTTGTTCTCATTGACGTCATTCTACACACTGCACAGTTTGCTATGTGTTCATTCCTCTTTTTATCAATTCTCACAAGTAACAGGTCCCTAATATTGTTTATATATATATACTGTTTTTATATTTTTAATGTCTTAATATGAAAACTTTGTACCTCTTATTCTAGACCACATTTGCAGTACTATACATTAATACAGGTAACAACATGTCGACATGCAAAACCATAGTGCATTCAAGATTTTGTCTTTACACATACACCAAGGATTTAGTTGCACTAGTCATCTTCCAACTTTCATACTATATTCTGCATAACCTGTTCCCTTTTTATTCAACTTATATCCTAAGTATTTAAATTGATACTTGTTCCAGTTGCACACCATGTAACATGACTTCAGACCGTGGTTTCTCCTGACTCATTACCATAAGGTTACTATTATGTAGTTTTTATTTCAAATCTCTCAAACTTCAGATTCATCACCTAAAACTAAACCATCCGTTTACTATCGTCTCTATTTCAATCATTATCATTTACCTTACCCATCATTATCATTTACCTTACCCTGCTCTCTATTTCAATCACCATTATTTACCTTGCCCTGGCACCCTCACCTAATTCTTTCATAAGCCTATACATATACATTTTAAACAAACAAGGAGATATAATGTAACACATTCATGTCTCATTCCGCTATTAATATTAAGCCACTGACTTTCGACTGCATTTATTCTTACACACGTTTCAATTTAGTCATTTTTACTTTTGATTCCATTTAGAAGCTTACCACCAACACTTGCCTTAGAGTTTCCCTATTAATGCTGTTATACATCTGTTGCAAATTCATTTTAACTTCATTTTTCTAATTTCACTATTAATTGTATTTATGTTTGCTTTTATACCATTCTTCAGCTTTGTCGTCGCTGTATCAATTACGTTATCTCCCCAAAAGAGTATTTTTTTCTTGCACCATGAAACCCACACATATTCAGTATCACCTTTTTATTACTGCCGATGTTATGCAGATCTTCGATGCTCTCCCTCCACGCTCTGTCAACATCCATTTCATCAGTTATGAATGCACGATCCCTATTGATTATTGTGTGTAGTTTTTCCACCTTATTCTCATATTTGATATTTCTTGTTTCCTTCTATGAGAGATTCCTATTAATTTGTAAGTCATCATTCATCCTCTTTCCAATCTGTTTTATTTCATTTTTCTTGCAACGTATGCAATTATTTTTTGAATTTTTTTCCTTATATAATTCTAAACACCTTTGTCTTGAAACCTGATCATTGGCTTTTAGTTGATAGATTAAACGTGTCCCTTTTTTTTGCGTTAACCGCTTCAATCACCTCTTCATTTCTTCACTTACTGTAACATTTTTGTTTCCTAATTTAGCACTTCCACTGGCAAAACTTCCAGATTTGTTCTGTTTCATGTTCAACACATTCAACTGATTTATTTGTTAGAGATATTAAATTCCTTTCCGTATTACATTATTCACTTAACTTATCATTTTTAATTCTTCTCACTTGTATCGTTATCATCTTCCTCCATACAAAGTCCCACTATTATAATTTTATATAAAACAAAATGATCCGATTATAGTATCTCTAACTCTCTCACTGATTTAACATCTATCCATTTACTTAATAAAATTTGCTTTAAGTAGTTTGTTTTATGATTCATGCGATTCTTATATAAAATTATTTTGTTTTTAGATTGTTGAGGAATTTGTTATCATCATACGTGGAAGAGAAGGAAAAGTTTTGGAATTGTCTTTACACCTGTAGGCACGGAGTGAAAAGATTTTGAGATTGCAGCTCATTATTACGTTTTCATAAAATTTGATTTATCCTTAAATATGTTTGTGAATATGGTCCTGTTATTCACTTAAGTTGCATTAGATTTTTAACGAAACATTAGAAATTTTATTTTATTTAGTAATACTAGTTAGTGTAAAAGTAATCTACTTAAAACAATAGCTACATTTAGCAGTTAAAATTTTAAATAAAATGTGTTAAATTATATTTAAAATTGTAATATCGTATAATCTTTAACATAGGTCAGGATGATACTCCTGTCTGTGGAAAGAATGTAAATGTAATAAATATTCTGGAAATATTTCTATGAAAGTTGATAAACTTGTGGAGAATGTTTTAATGCATATTGTGTTTTTTTTTTATGACTATATAAATTTAAATTTTGTTTCGTGCACTTAATGACAATATTTTTAAAATTTTTATAACATTTTTTTGTTTCAACTTTCCCAGTTTAATATTTTGTTATACCATGGATAACGTCATGATTTAGTACTAATGTTGTTGTTCATGAATTTTGAATATAGGAAATTATAAGTTTATCATTAAGGTGTCTTTTCAAGTTCGTCAATCATAAGTTAAATTTTATATGTTGTAATGTTATCTAATTGTCATCTTTAATATTTCAAGACATACTTTATTTTGTTGCAATAAGTTTTGTAATGTAGAATTATTATTTTTCGTTTTAAATTATGAAAATTATTTGCACCTGTTTTGTTTTTTATTCGTTTTCAATTATGTTAACACTCGAGTATTGTTTATATTCTGTTTAAATTTTGTTCTGATAGCTATAAAGTTGCGTAGAAAAAGCTTCAAACTGATTAACCTAATGTTTGATGGTTAAATAATTAAATATATTCTGCTTATCAATGTGAATGTAATTATTTTTACGATCATTTTTATAATAGAAAAATAAATTTTGGAAAGCATTTATTTCACTTTAGTTCTGAATTTATTTCATGTAAAATTTAGAAAAATTTGCTTAGTTTTAAAATAATTACAATAATTGAATTATATAGTTTTAATAGTTTTCATATGTTGATACATATGAAAGTATTTTAAAATTTTAATTGTAAAAGTAAGTTTAATACGAAACGTTATTTTTTTTTTTTATGTAAAGAAGATTGATTGTATTTTTAATTTGAATTTTATTACAAATAAAAGCTTGGGTGTTTAGTGTCTATAGTTCTGACATTTTTTTGTTGATGAAATAAATTTTAAATTCTTAAATTTTATTTATTTATTTTTAAATTATTTATTAAATAAAATTATTTATTTCTTTAAATATAAAAAAAAAATTTATTTTGTGATTCTGATTAAAGATATTTGGACTTTTAACTTTTCCTAGTTCTTTAATTAATTTTTGGGAATGTAATTTTGCATTATACTTATAAGATGTAATTTTTCAAAGTAAACTGTTTTAAATTTAATCAAATTTTTAAAGGTAATAAATAAAATATTTTTATAATATAATTTCAATAATCAAGTTTACTTACTTTTTTACAGTACAAAAAATTACTTGGAATTTTTCATTATACTTATAAGATGTAATTTTTCAAACAACCAGTTTTTTAAATTTAACCAAATTTTTAAAGGTGATAAATAAAATATCTTGATAATTTAATTGCAATAAGTAAGTTTACATACTTTTTACAGTAAAAAAAAATTTTTTACTTCCTATTCCTATAATGCTCTATTTGGTTAAAATAGGGAAAATGTATCAGGACGAACTTAAAATTTCTTTAAAAAAAAAAAAAATTAGTACAAAATTTTTATTTGGTATTCCTAAAATCTTGTTTCCGACTTTGAATCCTAATAATTTTAAAATTAACCGAATGAAATATTTGATCATGATAAACAAATTTTTACCTGCTTTGGCAATGCAGGCACAGACATTCCATTTATTTTACCGGAAATAGTTTGGTTATGTGAATCATGATTTGCGTGGTTCTACTTTGCATCTATAATTAGTAACGTAATAAATATTAAAGCGTTTAAAGAACAATAACTAGACACATCATATTTATATATATTTATATATAATATATATATATTATTATACTATATAATATATATATATTATAAATATATATATATATATATATATTTATATATATATATATATATATATATATATATATATATATATATATATATATATATATATTTTTTTTTTTTTTTTTTATATATATATATATTTATATATATATAATCATAATATATTTTTTTTTTTTTTTTGCATATATATATATATAGTATATATATTTTTTTTTATATATATAGGTGGGCTGCCGATGCTTATATTTATGTAAACTATCTTCAAAAACATCTTGTCATCTTTTCTTTTCCAAAATGAGTTTGCCAATGAACTATTTCTCCTATTTTACTGCCAAAAATAATCGACTTGATATGTCAATTATGATATTTTTAAAAAATTCAACTTTGCCTGCGATTGTATCGTTGGTGGAAACCTAAATTTCGTTTCCATTAACAATGTAAAGAAATACTAACATCATGATGAAATATCTGCCTATTTCGTTCATGTGAAGAAACTTTATTTAAGATGCCCTACGTTCGGATGGCACTGAGCTTTCAGTGACAAATATTTTATCGATTTTTTAAACAGCATCGAATTTTATTTATATTGTGAATCCGAAAGTTTAATTGATAAAAATTTGTTGGTTTTTAAGGATTATTTAGACATTTTATTTTATTGGGAACACTGCCTTGCATGTGTATTGGAGCTTTTGGGGTAATTTTAGCAGCAGCTTCGCGATGAACTTCCTGAATGTCAACACTTGATGCCCACTTTTTCAAATCAAACTTCTATTTGCGGTGGAGATTGATACTGATTTTACAAGTAATTTTAATTATGAAGCAATTTAAATATTTTTTGAATAATTTTAGATGTAATCAAGGAAGATTAAACATGCAGTTATTTAAATCTTGGATCGAGAATTTTTTCAGGTGCCAACGAGTCATTTATTTTCAAGAAATCTTTCATTTAGGAGGTTGCATATATATTTTTTTAATTTTAAAATCACAAATATTTTGGGAGTTTATTCTATTTAAGTTTTTTCTTAAACAATTACACATGGGTTTTACCATGCTCGAGAAAGTTTTTTATCCCGATAATGCATGTTCGGGTTAAAGAACCAATATATATATATATATATATATATATATATATATATATATATATATATATATATATAATATATATATATAATATCTTATTAATATATATATATGTATTTAATATTATAAAGTAAGCCCAGAATATCATCCTGAATTGATTCGGGGAGATGATTTTACAAAGGTAATAAAGCTTGAGCAAAGTAAAAAATCTCTTAAGTTTAAAAATTTTAATTAAAGATTTAATTTAAATTTATTTAAACATGTAACATTAACATCAAAACTAGTATTGTTCTGTATCATATAGGATACTTTCATTACGTTTTATAAATATCAAATTTGAAAAGTAAAATGCGTAATATGTATATTTCATGAAAATTGTTCTTTCCCCATAGGCCTCTACTTTTGTATGATCATCTGATCTCCTTCCTCCCTCCTCATTCAGGCAAATGTCCCCATCATCCAAACGCGCATGAAAAATACACACATTTTGCTTAAATGTTATTTTATGAAAAAAGAAAACTGCTTAAAATTTCTAAATTAAAAAAAAATATATCGTTGATTCGATACGGAAAATAAAATATCGATATATGGGCTTAAAAAATATCATCGATATTTTTCCGATACTATCGAAAAAAATATCAATATTGATATATATCGGTCCTCTTGCGGCATTCCTCGATTATATCTTGACGTTGAATGTGAAGTGTGTGATAATATATTGTTTATTTTATATATATATATATATATATATATATATTTATTTATATATATATATATATATATATATATATTTTATATATATATATATATATATATATATATAATATATTATATATATATATATATATATATATATATATATATATATATATATATATCCCTAATTTTACTGCACAAGATTTTCGTGACCATTCGTACTGACCATCGCTTAATAATATTATGAATATATATTGAATATAATATATATATATATATTATATATATATATATATATTATGTATTATATATTATATATATAACTATATATATATAAATATATATATATATATATATATATATATATATCTATAGGCCAGCGTTTAGTATATCGTCATATGTATCTCAAAACTCTTAATCTACATGTAACAACGGAATACATTGGTGGAACTGCTGTCCAATTTAGTACGGAAAATGTAAAAAAAAAAAAAAATTATATTTCAAAAACTAAATACTACAGCGAAATGGAATACATTTTTATAATCCTGGTAAAATTTTACATAGGAAAATGCTTTATACGGCACACTAGGGGACTCGAGCCGACGGGGAACATAGGGGGGACGTTTTCCATACCCCGTAGGGGAGGGGCGGAGGAACCCCCGCGACACCCAAATACCAAGCGGGGGTTCCGGAGATCCTCCCCGGAGGGGGGAATTAGTCCTACCGTAGTTCCCGGAAGGCCGATGAGACACCGACTCCTGCACTCGGTGCGGTATACACCCTTGGGCGTATTCTTTAGTTACAAAAAAAAAAAAAAAATTTGATAGAAAGTCTATTTATTTTAAAAGAAAGTCTATTTATTTTAACGAGAAACCAATAAAAGGTCCTCTAAATAGGCCTTCTTATCATATTAGTGAAATTATTTCATACTTTTTATTTTTTTAATTTTTTTTATCTTTTCTTATGTGAAATTTTCCCAGGATTCCAAAAATGTATTTCATTTCGCTGTAGCTATTGTAGTTTTTGTGATATATATTTTTTTTTTTTTTTTTTTTTTTTTTTTTTTTTTTTTTTTTTTTTTTTTTACATTTCGTCCTAAAATTGGACCAGCATTCCACCAATGTATTCCGTTTTACTGTAGCATAAATAGTTTTTAAGATACATATGACGGATATTACAAACGCTGACCATTCTATATCTATATATATTATTATATATATATATTATATCATATATCTATATATATATATATATATATATATAATATATTATATAATATATATTATATTATATATTTTTTCGGTTTTAAACTAGTTGTGTAAATTTTATATGGTTGCATGAAAGTTTTCTTAAGTAACATTATAAAGGTTTTAAATTAGCAGTGGAGGTGGTTTTTCAGAGGGAATAAAGCTTCGAGTAAAGTAGAAAATCTTTGCATTTAACTTAAGATTTCTAATTTCAAATTAATTAAATTTATTAAGAGATTTAACCTTAACATCAAAATTAGTATTGTCCTGTATTTAGTATACTTCATTAACTTTTTTATAAATATTTAATTTGAAAAGTAAACTACGCCAATAGGTTATATTTCATAAAATTGTTCTTCGCTATAG
>JABUQX010114526.1:17500-20000 GCA_015478945.1 Trachelipus rathkii | reverse complement strand
CCTGCCATAGACTTTCCTATTAACCCTATCATACCCCCTGTTGCAATCCATAAACCTAAATAAAATTTATTCTGCCTCTCCTCATCTTTCTCTATATTTGCTTCAATGTAAGACTTTGATCACACATCATCTAACTACTCTAATACGCACCTTGTTCTTCACCAATCAGTCCTCAGTCACTTGGCGCACTTTTTCGACCAAAACACAGCATTATATCTTCCCTACAACACAATAACTAAATACGCTATAATTTCTAACAGTTCCTTTATCTCCCTTACCCTTATATAAAGGTCTATTACTGACTCTCCTCCATCCCTCGAAACTATACCCTGCCATAAAAACGCTTTTATTACACAACTTCAGATACATTCAATCACCATCTTGCTCGTTCTTGATCATTTCACAGTAATTTCATCTATACCTGCTGATTTACCATTCTTCAACGTTTTCACTCTTTTCCTCCTTTTTGCTAATAACCTCATCCCAAATATCCTATTCCTTTTGTCATTCAAAACCCACACCAGTCATTATCCTCATCATTCTCTGCCAATATATACAGATTTTTCAAAGTGTTCTTCAGCACTCTCATCACATCTTTTCATCGAGTTACAAACACCATCCTATGTCATTATTTTGAGCAGGTTTCTTATCTAATTCTTAACCTTTCGCGTTTTTTTCCAGAAGAGCTTCCTATTCCCTGTATGTCCCATTCATCTCCTTCCAAACTGTTCATTTACTTTCTTTCTCTTAAGTATGCATCTTTAGCATTCCTTTTTTCCTCCTATATAATTCCAAGCATCTTTCTTTAAACTCATCATTTTGCTTTAGTACATTCAACACGCTTATTTTTTACTTTTAACCGCTGCATCACCTCTTCATTCCACCACATCACTGTTAATCATTCTTACTTCCAGCTTTAGCACACCCAGATACTCTTCTTTTGCACTGCTAACAATTGCTTCCAGATTATTCAGTTTCAACTTGTTTCACATCAACTGATTTTACGTTGCGAGCGTTCTGACATACTTATCCTCTTGTACCTTGTTCACTAAACTTCTCAATCTAATTTTACCACTTCTTCCGATCCTTCCTCTCCATGCCAAGTCCCACTAATAATTTTTACATAGAACAAACTTAATGATCTGAATAATCCCCATTCCTAACCCTCACCTGATTTAACATCCAATACATACTTCAACATCTCCTTCACCAACACAAAATCATCATACTTTTCACTTCGATACCATCTCTACCGACACCAACTCTAGTATACTTATGGATACTATTGTGTTTAAAGAAGTCTTACTTCAACATACTCTCCCCTCACAGAAATAATCACCTTCCTACCATTCTCATTTTCTCCTGACCCCCCAACACCTTTTATACCATCCTTTTTTTGATCATATAATTATATATATATTATAATATATATATATATATATATATATTATATTTTATATATATATTATATAATATATATAATATATTAATATATTATAATATACTATAATATATAATATATATCAGGGATGGGGAGTCGAGAAAAAATAAGATCGACTTCCCATCCGATCCCAAGAGTCCGATTTTTTAAAATACCACCGACTCCCGACTCCAGAGTCGATTTTAGGAAACAACAAAGACTCCCGACTCCGACTCCCGACTCCGACTCCCGTCCCGACTCGAATGGAAATGGACATGATTTTTTTTCCCAAATTATGAACTTTTAAAATTTTCTCGTTATATGCTAAAAAACATTGAAACAGAATTATGAGCCATAAATTTTTAATAATTTCAATACTAAGAATAACATTACACTTTTAACAAAATAGGCACTTTATATTACGAGTAGGCTTACGTAAGCACACGTAAATTTTTGACGAAAAAAAATTACAACAAATATTTTAATTTAAATTATGACAATTAATAATAATATATAATCATAATAATAATAATAATAATTAATAATAATAATAATAAATAATAATAATAATGTCAGCTCTAGAGAGCCACAATCCTATCTCAAAAAACTACGAACAGTATACGAGGAAAAGGAATACTGCTGAAGCTGGTCAATTTTAGTGCGGAAATGTAAAAAAAAAAATTTAAAAAAAAAAAAAAAAAATTATATCTCAAAAACTAAAATAGCTACAGCGAACAGGAATACATTTTTGAATCCTCGTAAATTTTGGATAGGAAAATAAAAGAAAATAAAAAGAATAAAAAAATTATTGTTAATAATTAAGTAATATGATTAGAAGGCCATTTAGAGACCTTTTATTTGTTACTCGTTAAAATAAATAGACTTTTATTAATTTTGCTTTTTTTTTTATCTTAAAGAATACCCAAGGGGTAAACGACCGATGGAGGAGTCGGGGTCTCTCGCGCCTTCCGGGGAACTACGGGAGGATTCCCCCCTCCGGGGAGGGTCTCCGGACCCCCGCTCTTTGGTATTTGGTGTGTGCGGGGGTTCCGTCCGCCCTCCCCAGCGGGGTAATGGAAA
>JABUQX010114526.1:0-5000 GCA_015478945.1 Trachelipus rathkii | reverse complement strand
ATATATATATATATATATATATATATATATATGGTCAGCGTTTAGTATATCCGTCATATATATCTCAAAAACTATTAATGCTACGTATAAACGGAATGACATTGTGGCATGCCTGGGTCATTTTAGTACGGAACATGTAAAAAACAAAAAAAAAAAAAAAAAAAAAAAAAAAAAAAAAAAAAATTATATCTCAAAACTACAATAGCTTACGCGAAATGGAAACATTTTTTGGAATCTGGGAAATTTCACATAAGAAACGTAAAAAATTAAAAAAAATAAAAAATTATTGTCTAATTTATAGTAATATGATTGAAGGCTATCTTGAGACTTTTATTGTTTCTCGTTACAAATAAATAGACTTTCTATTAAAATAAATAGACTTTCTATTAAGTTTTGCTTTTTTTTTTTTAACTAAAGAATCCCCAAGGGTAACCGCACGATGCAGGAGTCGGGGTCTCTCGGCTTCCGGGGAACTACGGGGTAGGAATAATTCCCCCCGGGGAGGTTCTCCGGAACCCCCGCTCTTTGGTATTTGGTGTCGCGGGGGTCTCCGCCCCTCCCTACGGGGTATGGGAAAACGTCCCCCTATGTTCCAGTCGGCTCGAGCCCCCTAGTGTGCCGTACCAAAGCATTTTTATGTGAAATTTTTCCAGGATTCCAAAATTATTTCTATTTCGCTGTAGCTATTGTAGTTTTTTTGCTATATAATTTTTTTTTTTTTTTTTTTTTTACATTTTCCGTACTAGAATTGGACCAGCATTCCAATGTATTCCGTTTTTCTGTAGCATTAATAGTTTTTGAGATACATATGAGGATATACTAAACGCTGGCCTATATATATATATATATTATATATATATATATATATTATTATATATTATACTATATATATATTAATTATATTATATATATATAATATATTATTATATATAATATATAATATATATATATATTATATATACTATATATATTAATTAAGCGATGGTCAAGGAGAAAGTCAAGAAAATTTGTGCGTAAATTAGGGTATATTATTTATATATATTATATATATAGTATTATATATATATATATATAATATTAATATATAATATATATATAAATATATAATATATATATTATATAATATATATATATCTATATATATATATATATATATATATTATTATAAAATAAACATATTTATCATCACACTTCCATTCAACGTCAAGATATAATCGAGGAATGCCGCAAGAGGACCGATATATATCAATATTGATATTTTTTTCAATAGTATCGGAAAAATTTCGATGATATTTTTTAACCCCATATATCGATATTTTATTTTCCGTATCGAATCAACGATATATTTTTTTTTAATTTAGAAATTTTAAGCATTTTCTTTTTTCATAAAATAACATTTAAGCAAAATGTGTGTATTTTTCATGCGCGTTTGGATGATGGGGACATTTGCCTGAATGAGGAGGAGGAAGGGAAGGAGATCAGATGATCATACAAAGTAGAAGCGCCTATGGGAAGAACAATTTTCATGAAATATACATATTAAAGTATTTTACTTTTCAATTAGTTATTTATGTTGAGCAATGAAACTTGAAAGTATCCTATATGATACAGAACAATACTAGTTTTGATGTTAATGTTACATGTTTAAATAAATTTAAATTAAATCTTAAATTAAAATTTTTAAACTTATGAGATTTTTTACTTTGCTCAAAGCTTTATTACCTTTGTAAAATCATCTCCCCTAATAATTCAGGAGATGATTACTGCTTACTTTGATATACTAATTAATATATATAATATAATATATATATATATACTATTATATATATATATAATATTATTTATAATATTATATATATTTAATATATATATATATATATATATTTATATATCATTTGTTCTTTAACGCGACATGCTTATCGGGATCAAAAACTTCTCGAGCCTGTAAGACCATGTGTATTTTTTAAGAAAAAGTTTTTTTACTTAATAAGAAAACTCCAAAATATTTGCGATTTTAAAATTAAAACAAATATATAATGCAACTCCCTAAATGAAAGATTTTCCTTGAAAATAAATGACTCGTTGGCACTGACACATTCTGATCCAAGATTTAAATACCATGTTTAATCTTCTTGATTAAATCATAAATATATTTCAAAAATAATTCTGACTTTAAAAAAATAAAATTACTTGTAAAATCAGTATCAATCTCCACCGCAAATAGAAGTTTGATTTGAAAAAGTGGGCATCAAGTGTTGACATTCAGGAAGTTCATCGCGAAGCTGCTGCTAAAATTACCCCAAAAGCTCCAATACACATGCAAGGCAGTGTTCCCAATAAAATAAAATGTCTAAATAATCCTTAAAAACCAACAAATTTTTATCAATTAAACTTTCGGATTCACAATATAAATAAAATTCGATGCTGTTTAAAAAATCGATAAAATATTTGTCACTGAAAGCTCAGTGCCATCCGAACGTAGGGCATCTTAAATAAAGTTTCTTCACATGAACGAAATAGGCAGATATTTCATCATGATGTTAGTATTTCTTTACATTGTTAATGGTAAACGAAATTTATTTTCCACACCGATAAAATCGAGGCAAAGTTGATATTTTTTAAAATATCAATAATCGATATATCAATTTTTTATATATAGGCATCAAATACGAAAATAGTAATTGGCAACTCATTTTGGAAAAGAAAAGATGCCAGATGTTTTTGAAGATAGGTTTACATATTGGAACGTACGGCATCTTAAATAAATTTTATTCAGATGAACTTAATAGGCTGACATTTCATTATGATCAGTTAATATTTCTTTACATTCTTAATAGTAAACGAAAATTATTTTCACAAACGATACTATCGAGGCAAATTTGATATTTTTTAGAAGGTCAATAATCAGATGCCAGATGTTTTATATATAGGCATAAAATACGAAAATAGTAATTGGCAACTCATTTTAGAAGGAAAAAATGCCAGATGCTTTAGATATAAGCTTTGCATACCAAAAATTGAGTAACGAGGCGTTTTTTTCAATATAGAACCACGCAAATCATGATTCACATAACCAAACTATTTCCGGTAAAATAAATGGAATGTCTGTGCCTGCATTGCCAAAGCAGGTAAAAATTTGTTTATCATGATCAAATATTTCATTCGGTTAATTTTAAAATTATTAGGATTCAAAGTCGGAAACAAGATTTTAGGAATACCAAATAAAAATTTTGTACTAATTTTTTTTTTTTTTAAAGAAATTTTAAGTTCGTCCTGATACATTTTCCCTATTTTAACCAAATAGAGCATTATAGGAATAGGAAGTAAAAAATTTTTTTTTTACTGTAAAAAGTATGTAAACTTACTTATTGCAATTAAATTATCAAGATATTTTATTTATCACCTTTAAAAATTTGGTTAAATTTAAAAAACTGGTTGTTTGAAAAATTACATCTTATAAGTATAATGAAAAATTCCAAGTAATTTTTTGTACTGTAAAAAAGTAAGTAAACTTGATTATTGCAATTATATTATAAAAATATTTTATTTATTACCTTTAAAAATTTGATTAAATTTAAAACAGTTTACTTTGAAAAATTACATCTTATAAGTATAATGCAAAATTACATTCCCAAAAATTAATTAAAGAACTAGGAAAAGTTAAAAGTCCAAATATCTTTAATCAGAATCACAAAATAAATTTTTTTTTTATATTTAAAGAAATAAATAATTTTATTTAATAAATAATTTAAAAATAAATAAATAAAATTTAAGAATTTAAAATTTATTTCATCAAAAAAAAAATGTCAGAACTATAGACACTAAACACCAAAGCTTTTATTTGTAATAAAATTCAAATTAAAAATACAATCAATCTTCTTTACATAAAAAAAAAAAAAAATTTCGTCATTAAACTACTTTTCCAATTCAACATATGAAAACTATTAAAACTATATATTTCAATTATTGTAATTAATTATTTTAAAACTAAGCAAATTTTTCTAAATTTTACATGAAATAAATTCAGAACTAAAGTGAAATAAATGCTTTCCAAAATTTATTTTTCTATTATAAAAATGATCGTAAAAATAATTACATTCACATTGATAAGCAGAATATATTTAATTATTTAACCATCAAACATTAGGTTAATCAGTTTGAAGCTTTTTCTACGCAACTTTATAGCTATCAGAACAAAATTTAAACAGAATATAAACAATACTCGAGTGTTAACATAATTGAAAACGAATAAAGAACAAAACAGGTGCAAATAATTTTCATAATTTAAAACGAAAAATAATAATTCTACATTACAAAACTTATTGCAACAAAATAAAGTATGTCTTGAAATATTAAAGATGACAATTAGATAACATTACAACATATAAAATTTAACTTATGATTGACGAACTTGAAAAGACACCTTAATGATAAACTTATAATTTCCTATATTCCAAATTCATGAACAACAACACTAGTACTAAATCATGACGTTATCCATGGTATAACAAAATATTAAACTGGGAAAGTTGAAACAAAAAAATGTTATAAAAATTTTAAAAATATTGTCATTAAGTGCACGAAACAAAATTTAAATTTATATAGTCATAAAAAAAACACAATATGCATTAAAACATTCTCCACAAGTTTATCAACTTTCATAGAAATATTTCCAGAATATTTATTACATTTACATTCTTTCCACAGACAGGAGTATCATCCTGAACTATGTTAAAGATTATACGATATTACAATTTTAAATATCATTTAACACATTTTAATTAAAATTTTAACTGCTAAATGTAGCTATTGTTTTAAATAGATTACTTTTACACTAACTATATAAATAAAATAAAATAAATTTTAATGTTTGTTAAAATCTAATGGCAACTTAGTTAATACAGGACCATTTCAAAACATATTTAAGGATAAATCAAATTTTATGAAAACGTAATAATGAGCTGCAATCTCAAAATCTTTTCACTCCGTGCCTACAGGTG
>JABUQX010114525.1:30000-37443 GCA_015478945.1 Trachelipus rathkii | reverse complement strand
CGGTAATACTTCGTTCAATGGAGGTGGTGTTTAACCGTTTTCGCATTTATCGTGGTACTCGCGTTTTTCGTGCGCCGCTTCAGCGTATGATGAGGCTTCTTGATTTGCTCGGATGAAAACGTAATCACCTATTTTTAATTCTTTTTTTCTTAGCTTTTTGTGTTGTTGCTCCAAAGTCTTGGTTGTTTCTCTGCAACTTTCTCTGGACCAAATCTCTTATGTTATCGATCCTTTCTATCAACATCTACTTCATCTGAAATGAACCTCTTTTTCTCTGCCTTATAAAGGTGATACATAATCAGGCATTTCATAAGGAACTCTCTTTATAACCATGGAGTAGAGGAAGTGGGAAGGGACCCAATGGATCGATTGGCAAAAGCGGAATTAATAGTGATTTGGGCAAAACTAAGATACTGTCCCAATCTTTGTGGTTGTGTTTCACATAATGCCGTAGGAAAGACTCAATGTCAGAGTTGATCTTCTACAACGCCGTTCTGGGATGCTTTATAAGAGCAAAATTTCTACCTTTTTAAGCCAAGCCTTGCACAAGTCCTTAAACACTTGGCTTGTGAATTCTAGGGCATTGTCCGGACACGAGAAGTTGGGGAGCGCTATGCCTACATATGACCCTTTTCTGCAGCGCGCTCGGGCAAACTCTTTACTCGTCCTAGTCTTACAAGGCACTAACTCGACATACCTGGTCAAAACATCGCGGAATACCCTAATATATATTGGGCCCCTGATTCCGTACAAGTGGGGAGTTTCCCAATACTGTCAACATGAACGCGTGAAAAAAGTGTGTATAGGGCAAAGGCCATCTATTTATTTCCGCTGTTGGAGGTTTGGGACGCTCTAGCACACGATACACACTGATTACAATATTCTTTTTTTTTTTAAGGTGGGGAAAAACGTACATTTCTTCCACCCTCTTTTCTGTTCTTAACTGTCCTCCATGTCCCCTACCTAGCGAAAGCAATGATCTATCACACTGTATATCATACTGTCTGGGACCCTGTATGACATAGGGTTTGGATTGTGTAGCATAATACAAGACACCTTTAATAAGAAAATATTATAGGATGGTGTTTTTTTTGGGGTTCCTTTAACCCATTTCACTAATTTACCTAACCTCGGACACTTTTCCTGTTCTTTTATGAAAGTTTCTCTACTCAAAACAAAATCTGTGTTCGAGGTAAATTACCACTCGTAGTTAATCACATTTTGAATAAAAGAAGACGTTAGGTGCCGGATGTCTACTTAGATAATCCGGTGGGATGTTATTCATTCCCTTTTTGTATACTAATGGTTGGGGAAAAACTATTAACAAATAGGTTCCATCTAGCTAGCCGACCAGTTTGTTGCTTATTTCGGAAGATGAAACAAAAGAGGTTGATTGTCTGTGATGATGGTTACTGGGTAACCAAAGACGGTATTCTTAAACTTCTGTAAGCAGAACACCACGGCCAAGCACTCTTTTTCGATCGTATCATTAGTTCTTCTCACTGCCTCTGAGCACGCGTGAAACAAAAGAAAGGGGCTCTTTTCCATCATCTGTGAGCTGGTACAACACGCCTCAATGCCGTAATTACAAGCGTCAGTATTCACGAAGGAATTCTTTGCTATAATCAGGGAATGTCAACTGTGGTTGTACCACCAACATCTTTCAGTGTGTCAAAAGCTTCCTGATGCTTTTTCGTCCAATAAATGGGACATCCTTCTTTACTAGATCGTATAATGGCTGTGCAACGTCTCTTCCTATTTTAAACCCTAGGTACAAAACTGATGATTGTAGAAAACTACACTTGGACAGTTTTACTCTCAAGTTGTTTCTCTAAAAGCGGTAAGAACTTTTCTTAAATTTTCAAAGTGCTCGGTTATATTCTTACCTAGCACTAAAACGTCGTCAAGATAGACCTGTGCTACGGGTCCTAAGAGGTGATTTACGCCATCATCATTACACGAGCATACACCGAGGGCATTCTTATGGCCGAACATTAAACGAGTGGGGGCAAAAGAGGCCCTTTCTTGTTTTTAATACCATTTACTTTTTTGTTTTCTCCTCGACCTCGAGCGAGTTATAAGCATCTATGAGGTCGACACTTGCTGAAGACCGTATTGCCTCCTAGTGACGTGAATATCTCTTCAATCGACGGCAGAGGAAAGACGTCTTGAACGCTGTAAGATTTGAGGTAACGGTAGTCTATGCACACCCTTGGTTTCGTGCTATTCTTCTTCGCTACTACTAATAATGGTGAGGAATGTGGGCTGTAACAAGCCTTGATATATCCCTTCTTCAATGCCGCATCTGTAAAATCATCAATATCTTGCAAGTACCGGTGTGGCAACCGATATTGTTTACGGAAAATAACTTTAGGGGAATTGGGGAGTAACTCTCGAATTTCTAAAGCGGGCAGACAGGAACAGCGTCTTCATCGAGTGCCAATACATCATGAAACTCCATCAGGAGCGCGAGCAGATCTTCCAGGTACTCTTGCTTTTCTAAAACACTATTCTCGGCATCCTCTTTTGACATCTTTGCTTCAATGATCTCTCTGTATACTTGCCTTAGCTCTGTCTTTGAAAGACCTTTGAGCATGTGGCTACATTGGCTGAAACTATTTGCTGTTGTCCTCTTGTCTGAGCTTAATTCAACAGGTTCGCTAATTATCGGATAACTTTCCCCTAGGTGCACTCCTTTTTTCAGATAAAATTGTCTATCACTCAAGTTTTATAGCTAAGGACAATTGTATTATTACGCACGGGACCTACCGAGTTAGCTATGTATAAGTTGCCTCTGGTAGGAGCTGGTGTCATTATACACTTACGCTCCAACTCGAAATCATTCTGAGTTTCGGGCCTAACTTTTAAATATCCAGATGACTGTGCTGGCAAAAAGGTGTTTTCCATTACTTTTAATCCAATCTTGATTTCTTCGTCGAACATCAGATAACCATCTTTGGTATGATTTGAGCTCGTTGAAACCTGTAACCTTTTAATTTGCCTCAAATTTTCTTTCCCATTAGAAGAAATGTGCTTATACTTCGGCTTAGCTCCTATGGGATTAGCACTGCAATGAGTAGATGGTCGAGTCTCTTTCGTCTCCCACCCTGTGCTCCCACATCACCTGGTCTGACTTGGCTTGAGCTGTTCCGTTCAATGCAGTTCTTTCTTCCCTTCCTCTAGACACTGGTTGCCTGTATGAGGGTTTGACTGACAGGGTTGCCTTCCTTTTCTGTTGGAAGTAATCGTTCGCAACTGGTTGGACTGATAGGGCTGCCTTCCTTTTCTGTTGGAAGTAATCGTTCGCAACTGGTTGGACTGACAGGGCTGCCTTCTTTTCCTGTTGGACGTAATCGTTCGCAACTGGTTGGTTAGTATAGTTTTGTTTCGAATCCCTAAATGTTTGGTTCGAATCCCTACAAGTTCTTTTCTCCTTAGGCAATTTGTGCCTGGGCGGATATTTACTGGACAGAGTGGGGTCTCTTACTCGTCTGAGATTCCCATCTGTATACTCTCTAACTAGATATAGGCCATGTTTGGCAAAGACGGGAATGTTTATCTCCTTACCTTTGTTGATAGACATTTTAGAAGAAAACATATTTAGAGTTATGGGTAAATTAGCTAAGATATTATTACCTAACAGTACGTCCCAACTAGGTTCACCCTTTACTTCGCTCACTTGAAAAGTAGTGAGGTAATACCTTTTATGCATGCGGAGATACAGCTGTATTTCCCCTCTTAACTTGGTCGGGTTATTATCTACTCCTTGCACTACAAGATCGGTTTTTTGAAGAGGCACTTTAAAATTACCTTCTTTCTCTAACTCTCTTAACCGCTTTGGAGTGACCAGAGAAATACTACTGCCGCAGTCAAGTAAGACGCATGCCTTGGCCTCCTTATTACCTATGGAGGGGGCAAGGTAAACATTAGTATAAAAATGGTGTCCTAGCTTGAAAGGTCGTTCGACACTTGCTTGAAAAAATGTATTAGCTACTGTTTTATCTTTTTCTCTGTTAAATACCCATTTATCATATTTTCTCTTAAATTTTCTTCCTACTCTCTTCCTGTCTTTGCCTCCTGCCGAAAATTTTCCTTCTCTAACCTTTCTTCTGAAGGGAAGGGCTCTCTTTCTAGAGTCTTATCTTCCTCTTCTTCTTCTTCACTTACTTCAGAGTCTCTTAATTGGCTGTCAGCCATATAGAATCTGGAGTTCTTCCTCCCCTTTCCATCTGGGGGTTTATACTCTTCCTTTTTCCTGGAGAAGGTCCTGGGCCCTCGCTTATCTATACTGAAGCGCCCTTGTTTCTGGGCCTTCACACCTTTCTCCATATCATCTTTACTATTGAATGGGATGAACATTTGGTCTTCTCCTGGAGTAGGCCTCCATGGAGGGGCTTCTCTGCAGTTAGGTTGAGAACCCCTCTTGTGATAGGTTCTACAGAATCGGCAATAAGGTAACTCCCATCGACAGGCTCGTGAAGAATGACCCACTGCCTCACAAGAGAAGCAAACATCGTGCTCTCTCAATTCTTAGGCGGTCATTCTCTTAAGAATCCCTTGGTATTTTCGTGGGACGTACTCCGACTTCATCTCTTCTCTCTTCTTTCGAAAGGTACTAGCTGGTCTCACCTCCTCTCTTTGCCTTCGAAAGGTGTTAGCTGGCCTCACCTCCTCTCTTTTCCTATCTTCGTACCTCGGTTTATGAAAGGACTCCTTATTCTTCCTATATGAATTGTTGTCTTCAAATCTCTGCCTATCTTCAGGCTCCTCTTTGGCCATAAACACCTTGGTGGTACGAAACTCCATTTGTTTTTTAGGGCCAGTCTTTAATAAAGCTCCTTTAGAAATTTGAGACAGCTTTTCCAACAATTCAGTTAAATTCATATCTGTATCAAATACCTGGAGTATCTTCTCTTTTAACCGCTCACCATCTCTCCTCTCTGATACATTCTGTATAATTTTGCCGGTAACCATGATGTTTATCTGCTTAGAAGTAAACACTGCCTCTTTGTCGAGGTCATGTAATCGACTCTGATATCTCCAAAGCTTGTTCTTTAATTCCAGTACAAAATCTGTGAAGATCGAATCTCTTTCTCTTCTGTATTCGATGAACTCTAACCAAAGATCGAAAACAGTACACTGATCCTCTGGCTGTAAGAAAGTCTTTAATTGAGATAAGAAGTCTTCTAATTTTGTAAATCTGGAGAAGCTCTGATCTTTCAAGAGGTAGCAGCGTGCTTCGCTGTTTAAATCAGATGATATGGCAGATTTAGCAAAAGTAATCTTTTGGCTCTCACTTAACGTACCTAAAGCGTTAAGTTTCTCATTCAAGGACGTAATGAAGTCCTCATACTGAATTCCGTGCCATGTCTTGGTCTTTAGGTGTTTACCAAACAATTTTAAGTTTTCAGGCACCTCTGGTAGAGTGGGGGTAAACAAATTAGGTGGATACAAGGAAACTCCACTTGGTTGAGGCATACAAGGATATCCAGGCCATGTTCCGGGATAAGGATAAGGCTGGTTAGGCATAGGTGGGGTTCCATGTGGAATACCTGTATAATAAAAAGATGGAGGGGTGGCTCCCTCTGGAGGGCCACCATAATAAAAGCTGCTTTGCCCTGCTTGGGCGTTTGTGGGGTTGTTATTTCCTTCTGTCCCTCCCGGAGGGCACTCAATTGTTGTGGAGCTACGTGGTGCCCAGCAGGAGGGAGGACTTGTCCCCCAGACTGATAAAAATTCACTGGCGGGTCCTCGGACCCCGTCTGAGTAGTGTGGGCTTTGCCTGTGCCTTCCCACTTCCTTCCATTTGGATTTGAGGTATAATGGTTTACACTACCCCCCCAATTCTCAAGAGTCTTTTTTCCTAACAGCAGGTTGTGTAGTAGTCGGTTTTAATTGAAGGTTTAAAGTGCTATCTAAAGTGGCGGTCTTCTGATAGAACTGCGGAATACTGTCCCTCCGGGAAGTTTCTTCCTCTCTAATTCCTTGGGGTGGTTGCCTCAGAAGAGTGTTGTAAGGATTGTGCCCGACTTGGTCTGGATCAGGAAGACCTGGTGCTGGAGGAACCCCAGCTCTGACCCCTACATTCTTCTTGTCCCTTGTCCATCTGGCAGTATCTCCTTCAAATTACTCGCAGATTCTCATGTATCTCCCTGCGTCATTTTGGTTTAAGTCCCCTGCGTATTTCAATTTTGACCTTCCGCCATTTTTTTCCACTTTAATTCAATCAAAAAATTATAAACATATATTTTAAAGTTACCATGTACTGATCACCGCACATCCTATATATTACTATATATATATAAATAATATATAATTATATATATATATATATAATATATATATAAATATATATATATATATATATATATATTATATATATATATATATTAATATATATATAAGTATATATATTAATATATATATATATTAATATATATATATATATTATATTATAGTATTATATATATATATATATATTATTATATATAATATATATAATATATATATTATATATATATATATATATACATATATATATATATATAATATTATCTATAATATATTTCAAAAATTATACAAGATATAAAAAAAAAACCAATTGCAAAAACTATGCCAAAAATATTAAAAGACAAGCAATTTGTTGGCCGGACTCTCTTTATTACTCCCTACTTCGACTCTTTTTTCACTTCATGACACCCTTTATAATCAGTAAAGCATTCGTGTCTAATCAAAATCACTCAAAAAATTTATCTTAAAAGTCAGAGTTGCCTATACTATATATATATTATATAATATATTATATATATATATATATATAATTATATAATATATATATATATATAATTTATATATATTATATAATATATATATTTTTAAACTACTCCAATCGAGCTGGAAACCCTTGGCAGCTCCGCATTGCTCATGTCCACTGGTTCCAATATATATATATATACTAGTATCTATATATATATATATTATATATATATAATATATAATATATCTATACTTGCAGGCACTCCCGATAATATATATATATATTATATATATATATATATATATAATATATATATATATATATCATATATATATATTATATATATATATATATATCTACACTTTGCGGCCATTAATTAATTAATATATATATAATATATATATATATATAAATATATATTATAATATATATAATATAATATATATAGTATATATATAATATACTTATTATATATATATATATATATATTATCATATATATATATATATATATATATATTATATATATTATAAATTAATTTTTTTACAAAGTTATAAATGGGTCCACTTCTTGAGTGGTATTTTATGGTTTTAATTATTAATTCTATTTAATGAAAATAAAACCCTCATTTGAATTCCCATAAACAAAAACATTTGCAAAAACATAAAAAAAAACAACTTTTATTT
>JABUQX010114525.1:7500-15000 GCA_015478945.1 Trachelipus rathkii | reverse complement strand
TATTAGATTTAGGGATATAGCGTTTTTCCTCACTTTCATGAGTTAAAGAATCGTTAAATTTAAGAAAATAGATGCAATGTGACTTATCTGGTAATACGTGGTGGGAGTTTCTGGCAACTCGACCAAAATCGTTGCAACAGTTAAGATGTTGTTTTTTTGATAAATTATATTATGTGTCGATGATAAGACTAACAATGAATCTTATTTACTAGACTCCGGAAGTTGCCTCGACCTGGTGATAGCGTCTGAATTAGATAAGGGGGGTGCCGTTATTGGCACTGCCAGAGCCGCAAATGGAGGCTGTATAAGTATTTATAATAAAAGGGTGATTAAAATTGACTTGGGACTAGACAGACTTTATGACGTGCATGCATACGCTGCAGACATTAAATTTAACGTCCTTGGCATGCCTTTTCTCAAAAAACACGGGTTCACTATTGACTTTAAATGCCATTATTTATTAGATCCGAGTACGAAACGTAGTATTTCTCTCAGTAATGAAGCTTTTGACTTTTCTAAGCATGTTCGAAATTCTATCTTTCCACTAACCGCTGTTTCTTTAAATATACCGCTTTGCGAATATGAATTAATTAACGATTTAATTAGGAAATACCAAGTCTTGTTCCTAAACCCCTATGAAGCACCTAATTTAAATTTGAAAGAATGAACAGCTAACTAGATGGGGTTTAGTGCAAGTACCGGAGAAAGCGGGCGGGGCTTATTTCAACAGCCTGCAGGAAACGACTTCGTTACTCTTCCGCAATTCGGTAGTGACGAAACTATAGGGGAGGGGAGGGGAGGGGGCAGGCGGGAGGCGAAAGATTGGTTTTACTATTGGGAGGGATGAGATTGCACTATGTGATGAGGGAGGGGGGAGAGAAGAATGCCCTTTAAAAGAAGAAATTTTATGCGAGTTGGCGGAAAATTATCCATACCATGTTGAAGTTAGTGGCACGCCAATACAGTTAAGGAGTAGAAGCATAGCCCCACATCTTTTTGAGGGAGCCAAGGAGGAAATCAATAAATTATTAAATTCGGGGGTCATTTCGCGGGGGAAAAGCGATTGGGGTTTTCCGGCTAGCTTCTTGCCAAAGTCGGATGGCAGAGTTCGTTTGGTCGTTGATCTGCGTTTATTAAACCAAAGATCCACCTCTGACAATTTTACTCTGCCTAAGATTAAGGATATCATCTTGCAATTGCAACATTGCAAGTTGCTAACGCGGCTCGATCTCAGGCAAGCTTACTATAACGTGCCAGTCAGCGAGGAAACAAAGAAATATTTCACTATTACTTGTCCTTTCGGTAACTATAGTTTCAACTATTTAATACAGGGACACAAATGCTCGTCTAGTGCCTTCCAGCGCCTCATGTCAATTCTGCTTGGAGATTTAAAGAATGTTTTTGTATATTTAGATGACATATTAATCGCCAGTTCGACTCTTGAAGAGCATGTTGCAATGTTGGAGAAGGTTTTAGAGAGATTAAAGTATATGAAAATTTATATGAACCCCAAGAAATGTTTGCTTGCAGTCGGAGAAATAGATTTTTTAGGTTTCAACATTAGCGAGAAGGGAGTTAGGCCTAGCAAGGAGAAAATCGATGCAGTAGTGAATGTTGCAAAGCCAACAACTATCAAACAACTTAGGGCATTTCTCGGTCTATATAACTTCTGCCGAATTAACATAGCCGGGGCTGCTCAATTGCTGCAACCCCTAACGAAAATGTTGAAGGGAAAACCCGCCTCCACGAAGAAGATTTCCTGGGGGGTGGAAGCCGAGCGGGCATTTAGGGAAGCTAAAGCGGCGATGGTAAACGCCACCTTGTTGTCTTTTCCTGATGAAAAAACTGAGTTGCTATTGTACACAAAGGTAAGCGAGCTTACGATAGCTAGTGCTCTAATGGGGGAAGAGAATGATCAGACGAAGGTTTTCGCTCTTTATAGTACCATACTGACTGAGGTGGAGTTGGCACTACCACAGTTGGTTAAGGAGCTGCTATGCGTCAACAACAGTTTGCAAAAATATGCTTACTTAATTGCCAATAGGAAGGTCAATATATGTACCAGCAACAGTGGATTGATCACAGCCTATACAAAAAAGAGTGCCACAAAAGTTCATAACATCCGGGAGATGAATCTATTGAATTCTATTGCAAATTTTGACGTTGAGTTTAAATTGGTCTCTAAGACTAAAAATAAATTGGCAATAATTTTGACAAGAATTGGCTAACGAAAGAGATAAGATTATAGAGGCTGGGGATTTGCAATTGCAATTAGCTTGTATAGAAAATGGAGAGTGGGCGTGGCCGAAAGAAATTGCCATGGAAACAGGGTTACAATTGGGGGAGGAGCTTAGTGAATGGAATTCTCAAAATTCCATTGGGGAAGGGTTAAGTCCTTTAAATCGAACGTTAAAAGAGCGAGACTTGCTAGCGTTACCTATAATAGCAATAATTAATATTAAAGCGGCAATAATAATAATGATAATAATAAATAATAATAATTAATAATAAGAATAAGAATAATAATATAATAATAATAATTAATAATTAATAAGAAGAATTAAAGAGCCGGGTAATTTTAATAATAATAATAATAATAATAATAATAATAATAACAACAAATAATAAATAATAATAATAATTAATAATAATAATAATAATAATAAGTAATTAATAATAAATAATAATAATAATAATAATAATAATAATAATAATTTAATAAGAAATAATAAATAATAAATAATAATAATAATAATAATATATAATAATAATAATAATAAAAATAATTAAATAATAATAATAATATAATAATAATAATAATAAATAATAATAATAATAATAATAATAAGTAATAATAATTAATAATAATAATAATAATGAAAGCGGTAATAATAATAATAATAATAATGAAAGCGGTAATAATAATAAAGAATAATAAAATAATAATAATAATAATAATAATAATAAATAATAATAATAATAATAATAATAATATTAATAATAATAATATAATAATAATAATAATAATAATAATAATAAAAGAATAATAATAATAATTAATCAATAATAAAATAATAATAATAATAATGAAGCAAATAATAAGGAAAAATAATAATAATAAATAAATAATAATAATAATATTAAATAATAATAATGAAATAATAAGAATAATAATAATAACGAATAATAATAATAATAATAATAAAATAATATAATAATAATAATAATAATATAAATAATAATAATAATAATAATAATAATAATAAGTAATTAATAATAATAATAATAATAATAATAATAATAATAATAATAATAATAATAATAATAATAATATTAATAAAATAATAATAAAAATGTAGTAAATAATAAAACATAATAATAATAATAACAATAATAATAATAAAATATATAATAATAATAATAATAATAATAATAATAATATAATAATAATAATAATAAGAGTAATAATAATAGGAATTAATAATAATAATAATAATAATTAATAATAATAATAATAATAATATAATAATAATAATAATAATAATAATGAAATAATAATAATAATAAGATAATAATAATTAATAATAAAGGCGGTAATAATAATAATAATAATAATAATTAATAATAATAAAATAATAATAATAATAATTAATAATAAATAAAATAATAATAATAATTAATAATTAATAATAATAATAATAATAATAATAATAATAATAAATAATAATAATAAGAATTAATAATAATAAGTGGTAGTAATAATAATAATAATAATATCAATAATAAAATAATAATAATAATAATAATAATAAAATAATAATAATAATAATATAATAATAATAATAATAATAATAATAATAATAATAAAAAAAAAAAAAAAAAATAAAATAAAAAAAAAAAAAAAATAAAAAATTAATAATAATAATAAAATAATAATAATGTAATAATAATAATTATAATAATTATAATAAAATAATAATAAATAATAATAATAATAATAAGAATAAATAATTCAATAATAATAATAATAATATAAAATAATAATAATAATAATAATAATAATAATAATTAATAATTAATAATAATAATAATAATATAAATTAATACATAATAATAATAAATAATAATAATAATAATAATAAATAATAATAATAATAATAATTAATAATAAAATTAATAATAAATAATAATAATAATATAATCAATAATCATAATAATAATAATAATGGCAATAATAATAGTAGCGAAGCTGGTAATGATAATGACTTTGATGATTTTGTGATAAATACGATAACGTACAGTAAAAAAGGGTTAAGCGGAATGATGAAGAAAATCCAAGAGGGTGTAGATTTCAGAGAGATAGCTGTGGAACAAGAGACTGATGGTTATATAAAAGACCTGATAAAGGGAATGAAAACTAGCGGATTGAAGGCCTGTTACAAGGAGTTCATCCATCGGGGCAAGGAACTGTCCTTGGCGGTTGACATTTCTACAGGCACTTCTAGAATCTTAATACCGGAAAATCTGGTGGATGATGTCATAGAAAAAATACATAATACAAATCATTTGGGAATTAAAAGGACTTTGACTGTTCTAAGGGCGGATTTCGTCTTCAGATTTATGCATAGTAGAGTAAAGAAATTTATACAGAGTTGTGATGTCTGTCAGAAGAACAAGAGCGTTAGGAAGATATCTCCAGAATTCGGTAGATTCAAGGAAGTTTCGGAGAAGTTCGATACGCTTCATGTGGATTTGTTGAAGCTTCCGTATAGTATGGGTTTCAATTATCTGCTTGTTTTTATCGACAGATTTAGTAAGTATCCCTTCGCCTACCCTCTTAGGCAGGCGACGGTCGACTCGGTGTTAAATGTATTAGTGGGCGAAATTTTTCCGTTCTGTGGCTCTATAAAAAGGCTCATCTCAGATCGGGGAAGCCAGTTCACTGCCAAATTATTTAATGACGTGTGTAACCTACTCGGCATAGATAAGATTGTCACAACGGCTAACTCAGCAAACGTGAACGGATTAGTGGAAAAATTAAATCAGGCTCTCATAGTGACACTAAGATGTATGGTCAATGATAGTGCCAATGAAGGGTTAAAATGGCCTGAAATTTTGCCCTGGGCATTGTACTGTTTGAGAATTAGCCCTCTAAATGACGAAGGGGTTACTCCCAGTGTACTCATGTTTGGCCAAAATTTATCAGTGCCAGGAAGCTTATTACAGAAGGAGGCACTCAGTGCCACGGTCAGCCAAAGTGCCTATTTGAAGAAACTAGTGGCTTTAATGCGTAGACCTCTGGCACCACATGTTGTATATAAAAATAAGAATGTGTTCGTTCCGAAAGATCTCCACAAGGCAAGGGCCGTGTTGGTAAGAAATCAACAGTATAATGTGGGAAAACTGGCAGAGAGATACTCAGGACCTTTCCGGGTGTTACGGGTAAAAAAGAATAACGTTTATATCTTAAAGCAAGGGAAAGAAGCAGTAGAGAATTTGAGAAATGTAAGAATTTATAAAAAATAAAACCGACGGGAGCGCTGAACCAAAAAAAAAAAATAAGAATAAATAAAAAATAAAAAATATTATATATATATATATATATATATATATATATATATGATATATATATATAATATTTATTATATAATAGATAATAAATAAATATATAAAAAAATATATATATATATATATATATATATATATATATATATATATATATATATATATATATATATATTATATATATAATAAAAAAAATAATAAAAATAAGAAGAAAAAAAAATAAAAAAAAAATTAAATAAAAAAAAAAAAAAAGGGGGGGGGGGGCTTCTTAGTTCTGAATGCATTTCTTAGAGTTAGACAGTAGTTAAATTGATACTTTTATCCTTCCAAAAAAAAATCATCTTCTTTCCTCTATTTAATCCTATAGACGAACCGAGGGTGCCAAACATTAATAATTGTGAATAAATTCTCACGAGTTCCTTACAAAAATGTCACGGAAAGGGTTTGCAATAGAGAGTTGATTGAAAATAGTCAAACCCACCAGATGGTTGATTAGGGAGGTCCTTTATTTTTTTTGGAAAAAATGTATTGGTAAGAATAGAATTTGTATTTCCATTTGATAGTGTCAAATTACCACTCAAAAAAAAAAATGTTTCCTGGATCGCTGTGATGAAGGGGCCAAGGGGGGAATCGCTGATCTTTCCAGCAATTCCCTAAACAAATCTAAAGGTCAGCCACTTGGTTTGAGAGTAGGAATTTTCGTACTCTTCATAATAGCTTGTACACGCTATAACACTGTAACACTGCTCAAAAAGTGTTCTCGGTTATGTCAAATTTTAAAATATTAATTTTGATTATATAAGAAAATCTAAAAGACTACTTTTTGATGGCACTCTCCAAAATGTTGTAAGAGAGTGAGTCACGAAGGGACGCTCAAATGGGGTGCCTGAAATAGAGGTTTTAAGGAGAGGAGGGGAGTTGCATCTTACGTTATAAGAAAAAAGATGTTTTAGAAAAAATCGGCCTTGTGAAAGCCGGAAAGATTATTATTAAATTAAATATTGTTTCGAGCTGTTAGAAAATTGTTATAAAGTTGTGAAGGGAGTGTTAATTAAATTTAAAACCCTAAATGAAATAAGAAAAGGTTTCTAAGGTCACATTATATGATAATAGACTCATTATTAATAAAAACTGTTGTATTAACTAATTGCTTGATATGAATTATTAATCGATCACTATTGACATTATTTATGCCCCATTTAATTGATTAGCCTTAAAATAAAGATAAAAAGTAACTACTCTTTTTTATTCCACTGTGCCTAATCCTTCATGATTTCGTACACACACACACCACACACACATATATATATATTATATATATATATATATATATATATATATATATATATATATATATATATATATAATATATTATATATATATATATATATTAAATATATATATTATATATATAATATAAATATATATATATATATATATATATATATATATATATATATATATATATATATATATATATATATAATTTTATACATATATTCATATATTTGTTTTAATTTCAGCTATATTAGATAAATATAGTGGGACCCCAAGTGAATTATTAATGTGTGAACCTAGTACGTATAGACAAATCATTAAGTATTATTATCATTTTATGTATTCAAATCCTGGTTCTGACTTTATAAGTAAAATTTACCAAATTTGCAATGACGTAAAATCTATATTTAGAAATGTAAATCCAAGGCTTCCTCTTCTGACAGACAAGTCTCTCTTTCAAAAAGTTAAAGATCTTTTAACTTTAGTGAAGGACATTAACCGCAAACATGGGAAAGTCACTGCAAAAAGAATCTCGATTCAAAATTAGATAGACTTTTTGATATCTCTGCGTGCACTTGTCCTTCGGACGTTAAGCCCTGCTATGATAGGATGGTGAACTGCAAGATTGAAAATTGTGAACAGTCCCATATTATATGC
>JABUQX010114525.1:0-2500 GCA_015478945.1 Trachelipus rathkii | reverse complement strand
TTCTTTACATTGAAATTTATGGAAGACTTATTAATTAAATTTATTTTAATTAATTTGTAGTCACAATTTCAATTGTACTTCTACCTTTTTACCTTTCAATTGCTCAAGAATTCATCGTTAAAAGTTTTGCAAGATGATAGTGAGAAATGAAAATTTTTGAATATTATGTTCCATAAAATATATCGTCAGTCGATCAGTAGTTAAGAATTGTTAAGGGAGTAAAGCAGAATTAATAAAGTAGAATATTAAATAAAAGGGAAAGCTGCTTTACCATTTGATCAGCAATGGGTTGGAAGCCTAACTTGTTATTATGAATTTAATCTTAAAGAATAAAATCTCCAAGTGCCATAAAAAATTTGAAAGTAAATGAAGAAAAAAAAAATAAGCTAAATTAAAGCAGAACAAGAAAAACGTATATGCATTAAAGCGTACATATAAGCAGAAAGTCTTAATTCAGTATAGTTAGTTGTTTCATGCAATTAAAGAACATATATTTTGTTTTTCTATTTTCTCAAAATTTTTTCCATTTTTATTGTATTTCTTGTAGAGGAAACATGAGAACATTTTAAAGATTAGTAAATAAGGAACATATAAACGTATAGACGTTACAACCTAAATGACATTTACGGACTTAGCTACATAATAGTACAGACAAGAAAATTCAACAAGTATGTAAGTATCTAAAATTAAACAATTACCTAATAGGACGGACAATAGTACTCACAAGTACTTACTTGATAAACATTTACCTAATAGGACGGACAATAACACTCACAAGTACGTAAGTAAGTTGCAAGCAACAGAAACTCACAAGTACACAAGTGTAATTTTTAACATGTAGACGTAAACAATGTAACTAACTCTAATTCAAAGTTAACATGGAAGAACAAACACAATGTTATCAAACACGTAATGTAAGATCTACAAAGTATTAATCAAACCATAAGTTCGAAAACTTAAAAATTAGATTGAGGGAACATAAAAAATTCAAATTTTTATGGAGAGCAAAAAAAATCTATATTACAATATATACAACTTAACGAATTGTAAATTCATTAATATGGAACACGGTAAAGAATTTTATGTTCCGGGGTTTTGATTATTATTTTATATAGTATTTTATTTAAAGTATATTTATTTCTAATTGGGATCTACGATAGTAGAATTATCAATAGAAATATAGATTATTTTATAAGTTATTTTCTTCTTTTAGGAATAGCTCCCTTCTTTTTGGGATCTACTGTAGTACTGGTTGAAGTACCAGGGATATTATCTACATCCGTAATTGGAGTAGAATGAGAAGGATAGAATATATTTCTAGGATAAGTTCTCTGAGAATACGTAGGTGTATCATATTGTAAAGAACTAGTAAATTTAGGAGATAATTTAGGTGGAAGCTTGGGTGGAAGCTTAGGTGGTAATTTAGGTGGTAACTTCGGAGGTAATTTAGGTGGAAGTTTTGGTGGAAGTTTTGGATATAACTCCGGAGGGGAGTCATCATAAGGGAATTGTTCCAATACTTCAGAAACAGACCTAGAACGTACACGAGGATTTGGAGTCCAAGATATTGTAGAAGGATCTATCTCATAGAAAGAAGGAGTATCAGGATTCACTGGAGGGGGAGACTGCTGACTACGCAATCTCATGGGTGAAGAATCCCGAGGACCACGATATTGAGGATGTGGACGATAAGAAGGATCTTTACGTCTGTCATCTCTAACATTTACTTCTTCAGGAGAAGAAGGGGAAGTATCTACATTCGGATACTCATCGTAATAACGAATAGGAGGAGGAAGTGCAATAGCACCATTATCAGGATCATCTGGTGAAGATGGTGAATTACTATCATGCATAGAAGATCTTCTAGAAAGAAGAGGCGAACTATGAAGAGAAGTAGAACCAGATGCATATGGAGTACGAGGAGAGGATAGTTGGGGAGAACTATGGGAAATGTTTCTCCTCAGAGAATAAGTAGTAAACGGATCAAAATTTTGATTCGTAGGGGATTGCACAGATGAATGTCCTGACGAAGGAATTCTCTGTGTTGTTTGTTGATGCTGAGGAGGTGGTATTTGTCTCGGAGTAGAAGGCATAGATAGGGGAAGTGAAGACTCTGGGGAAATAGGAGTCACACTCAACCTAGGTGCAGGATGTACAGCACTCTGTGCAGTAGGAGACATCTCAGGTCTTCTCTGTACAATAGATGGTTGTTCATGCCTTGGAGACAGTTGGGGTTCTTGAGGTGCAACTCTTGGCTGGTGTTCATGCCTAGGTGCCGGTTGGGGCGCTTGAGGAGCATCTCTAAATACCACATACTCAGTATAAGCATTATTATCAGGTGTGTCATCATCATCATCACCTGAATTGTCCCCCCTTCGCGGTTGAAAACGACGTCTAGGTGGTGGAGGGGCAGGAGGTGGAGGAGCACGCCTAACATTTTGAAGTGGATTATAGTATTTCCATTGGGAAGAAAAGGAATTGTCGGCAGTTTTTACCACAG
>JABUQX010114524.1:15000-18436 GCA_015478945.1 Trachelipus rathkii | reverse complement strand
ATGATATATATTATGATATATAAATATATTTTATATATATATATATATATATATATGTATTATATATACAACTTAATTAAATTCTATAAAATGCTTGCGTTTTGCTCGTGATTATGTATTTTTTGGGTAACTATTACCTTAAAAAAAGGTCCATCGACAAAACATAATGGCGGGAAAAGCGAGTCTTTCCCGGAGAGAAAGAAAAAGGGGGGATGTTTTGGGGTAATATTCTTAACAATTATAATTAGGCAAACTTAAAAGAATTTATAATCAAACTATGATATTTAAAACTTAATTTAATGAGACTTTTTTTTATTTGTTTAAACTTCATGTGTTATACGCAAATAATATATCATTTTCATTTAAAAAAAAACTGCATTTTCGAAAACAAAATGAAGCACACCCTTCCCCGTGGAGTTTCAAGTTAACACTGGAACCGAGTATATTGAAAAAGTCGGCAAAATTTTCCTAAAATATTCCTCCGCTGAGTAGTAAAACCTACAAGAGTAGGTTAGTATTTTTTTTAATTATAACTTAAAAATACATTTCCCTACGGTTTTTACATTGTTTTGAATTTCTAGCTTATAATAAGTTAAAAATTAAAAATTTACTTTAGATCAAGAAAGGTCAATAACTAGACTTTGTCCTATATATATATATATATATATATATATATATATATATATATATATATATATATATATATATAATATATATATATAATATATTTATTTATATATTATATATATATAGATATACTAATAATAGAGGGATTATATATGAAAAGCCTATTTTTTTCTTGAGATACTTTGTGGCTGGAAATGTAGGGGAGGGCCATACCTACCCTGCCCTCCTACACACACACTTGTAATGTCGCTCATGTATACCCCATCCATACATTCGTTTTTGCCCCAATCCGAGAATCGTAACACGTTTGAAAATAATTCTGAATTGTGTGTTCTTTTTTTAAACGAGGTATTAAGACTTTAGATGCATAATAGCTTTTTATTTGCTCTACATCATAATTTGAATTGTACGATGAGATACTAAGAACTGTTGATGGGGTGAAAAAGTTTGCTAATAGGCGTGGGAAGCGAGGTAACTGCTTGTGTATTTTGATAACTGGAAGATTAACAATCCTAATCATTCTTATAATTTTGACTTTCTAAAAGACTTACTAACATCAAATATCCTCAACACTCTATCTTTCAATACTTTCCCCCCAAAATTCTACACTGCCCTTTCATCACTCCAAAAAAACAACAACATAACTATTTCTCGCTCTGACAAAGGTAACAATATTGTTATCTTAACACTCACGATTACATTAACAAATGTAATACTCTTTTAGATGATAACAACACATATTCCCTTCTTAAAAAAAAAAAAAAAAAAAAAAAAAAAAAAAAAAAAAAAAAAAATCCTTTCTAACTCTCCTTTACTGCACAATGAACTAAAATCTACTCTCCCTAAACTCTCTCAGTTCTATAATATTACCAAAAAACACAATAAACAAACATACCCCTCAGACCTATTATCGCTAACATTGACTAACTACATATCAAAATATCAATGATTCTAACTCTTTAAAAACCTCTTAAAGGGACACACCCCTTCTTCTTCATTACCAACACTGTAGATTTCATTTCCAAAGTCCAAACTTAAACATTAATACACACAACCCTCTTAGTTTTGATGTGGTTTCCCTTATTTCACTGGTTTCTGTTCCTGTTTCTCGTTACTATCTCTCGCCTATGAACGCTTTCATTTCTTTTGAAAACAACATTAACTTTTCTCATCCCTTCCCTCCCAATTAACCAACTTATTTTCTTTCCCTTAAAATCAAAACTATTCTCGCTCCAAAAGAATTTATTTAAACAAAATAATGTTTAAGAAATGGGATCTCCCCTCTCTCCGATTCTTGCAAAATAGTTCTATGAAACTCCTGGAATAATCTATCATATTGTGGCTCCCCATCCTCTTCTTAATAATTTCCCTTTTGTTCTCTTTTTTATGTTGGACCGACTCTCGCAGCCATTCCTGTTAACCACCAAATTAAAATGAGTATCTTCAACCATATCAACAACATCCCCTAACATAAAATTAACCACTGAACTTGCCAATAACAACTCCCTTTCCTTTTCTAAATGCTCTCTTGACCTGGTCCCCTCATAATCACATACAATTCTTCTACAGAAAACCTACTGCCAACCCCAATTATATTTACTGGTTCTCTTCACTCTCTAAACACTAAAATTGGCACTTCATCTTCATCTTTTCCTTTAGAGCACTCAGAATTTGTTCCCCCCCCCTTCTTACAAACCGAATTTAGAACTTAATTCTTCAATTTTGTGCCGTAATTTATCCTTCCACACCACTTCGTTAAACATGCTGCTTTTCGCAAGAAAGAACACTTTTTACGCTATTCCCGAATAACAGGACATAACACACTTCATATCTCCCTTACCCACCACATCTCATAAGCCTTTGACAAAAAACTCTACTCAAAAATCTTTTCTTTTTTTGCTCCTACTAACATACGTTCCTTTTTCCAAAATATCTCAAACCCGCGTACCATACTGTTCTTGCTTCCCAATGTGTTTAACAAAATTCCCTGTGCCAGCTGCACAACTATACATTGGTGTTGAACACGTGACATTTCCCCGACGCAATTATCAACACAAATATTACCTTCAAGATAACCCTAATTCTGCCCTTACCTTCATAGATCCACGGCATAATCATAACATAACATTGACACATGTCACTCATCTATCACATTGAAAATCTTCAACTTAGAAAACTTTCCGAATCTTTTTGTATAACCAATTCTAACAATTACAATATGCAAAGAAACGACTCACACATTGATCCCATCATAAACAGTCGAGGGTATGTTCACCTTTTTTTTCAAAAAAACTTAAAACCAAATTTTGTTAAATTATTTTTATTTTGATTTATTATTTATTATTTCATGATATTCCAATTTAATTTGATGTTAAATTATATGGAGATATGTCTGTGGACAGTGTCGAAAGCTTTTGCTAACAAATTGTAATAAATTTATGATAAATATCTCTTAACATCTGAGAAATTAATTTTCTTCTATTTAGAAAAAAAATCTTTAAGAATCATTTAATTAAGGCAGTTTAACATATTATTACTACTGGCATCCTAAGCTAAGTTTTGAATTGAAATTAAAATATTAGCAATAATAAAACTGGAAATTTATAATGGGTATTATTAGGAAAAATTCTAAGGATTATAAACTCATGATAATGGTATTAAAAAAAGAATAATATTTCAACTTCTATTTATAAAGGATTGTTTAAGTAATCTAGTAATTCCTAAAACCATACCTCCTAGCGTTAAATTCAACAGATTTGAACCTTTTCCTGATATTTTTCGTCACCTACTAATTAATAAGATATCAAAT
>JABUQX010114524.1:5000-10000 GCA_015478945.1 Trachelipus rathkii | reverse complement strand
TCATTTCTTTTGAATTTTCATTGTTTGATAATTTATGTTTTTGACATTTTTCGATTCAATACAGTTTTTCTCGAAATGACTTTACTTGAAATATACAAAGATGGGTCTATTACCTAGATAATGCATGAAATGAAATATTGAATTTTAACTACAAATTCCAGCAATGGTCGAAATTCAAACCATACTCTTTGGTTTTGCAAAATGAAAAATTGCAATATTTATTTTTTCAGGTTATGCAATCAGGATGAAGTTTTCAGGGCATATGTATTAGGGAGAAATACTCATTTTTTATTTAGATTATTTTTTTTTCTTGCAGTATTGTCCTTGGAACAAATTTTAGAAACGTTTTTTGTGGAAATTTAAATTGTTTTTGAGTATACCAAAAAAAAATATCTGAATATAAAAGGTACATCTTCCCCAACTATATTGCGCCCTGGAAAATTTAATGTTGATCAGATGAATAGAAAAGGCAATATCTCGATATTTCATTTTTTTTTTTAAATATTTTTTTTGAAAAATATTGAAAATTGAATTTTTTTTTCTACATATCCGATGATAATTGGGAAGATACAGCTTTTTTATTTAGATAATTTTTTTGTATGCTCAAAAAAAGTTTTTTAAATTTCCAAAAATATTTTTTTTACAAAATTTGTTCAAAGGATAAATCCAAAACAACTGCATATACAAGAAATTGATTTAAATAAAATATGTGTATCTCCCCCGACTACATATGGTCTGAAAATATTATCTTGATAGCATGATTACCAAAAAAAATTATCACAATTTTTCATTTTCAAACCCAAAAAAGTAGAGTTTTAATTTCGACAATTGCTGGAATTAGGGATCAAAAAATCAATATTTCATTTCATGCATTCTTTAGGCAATAGACCCATCTTTGTATATTTCAAGCTTGAAGTCATTTCGAAAAAAATTGTAGTACGTGAATCGAAATATGTCAAAAACATATGTTTTCAAAAAATGAAAATACAAAAGAATTTACTACAGGCATAGAAAAACACACCCGATAACGATGTTTCATACGTCAGAAAAACTGTGGATGGCCTGGTGGGTAAGGCGACCGGTTACTGTTAACTCAGCGACGCGGAGTCCAGTGTTCGAATCCCGCTGATGGAGAGTAAAATCTTCTTTGACTCATTTAAGTCCTTGGGTTTAGCCGGTTTATTGGCTAAAAATTAAGAAAATTTTGACCATTTCCAGTTTGGGTAAAAACCGAACCCTAGCCCTTAGCAAAAATCAATACTTCTATTTATCATGAAGTGAACATTTTATTGTGATATTTTGAATAGTATAAAGGAAGATGAATAGTAAGAAGAACATCACACAGCCAACCTGATTCACTTCATATTCATTTTCTTAATTTTCTCCTTTTATGATGCTTGAAGAGCGTGATGTATAAATAAGATCGACACACCGACACTGAGTTGCTAAAATTTAAAGATTCGTCCTACAACTGTCAAATCGACCATGGACTTGGACATGTCAAGCTTATGTAAGGGATATATGTAGTGTCTGTGTAGAATTCTTAATAAGTTGAAGATGACAACTTTGGAAAATATAGTAAGATATGATTTCACTAATGCATATATTTCATGACACATTCTCAATACAGTAGTCATTTTCATTTAAAATCGTACATTTTCATGCTTAACCATAGGCATTTAGGCATATATATATATATATATATATATATATATATATAATATAGCATATGTATGCACTGTAACAATAATAATATGTATGTATATGTATGTATGTATGTATATATGTATAAAAGATATATAAGAATATATAAAATGTATAATTATACATATAAATATATGTAATAATAATAATAATAATATAACATAATATATATATGTATAATATAATAATAATAATAATAATAATATTATATAATAATATATATATAATATATATAAATAAATATATAATAACTAATAATAATATATATATATAACTAATATCATAATAATAATAATATGTATGCTAATATATATAATAATAATATATGTATATGTATATAATAATAATAATAATAGCATATATATATATAATAATAATAATAATACATGAATATATATAATAATATATATGTAATATATTTTATCTATATAATAATAATAATAATAATAATATAATAACTTTATAACTAATAAAAATAATAACTTTAAAACTATGAAAATGTATATAACTTTTATAACTTATAATGTAATTTAAAATAATAATAATAATAATAATATAATAATAATAATATATATATATGTAATATATAATAATAATAATAATAACTCATAATATAGACCCTAATTTATTAATAATATATATATATATCATATAATATTCATACGTTCATATTCTTTCAATTTATTATTAAAAGTCTCTTTTATCGGAAACCTTTTCATTTATATATATAAAAAAAAAGTTTGTTTTTCTTCTTTGATTTCAATGGATAGTTTTCAATTCTTTATTTATTTATTTATTTATTTATTTATTTTGGTCTTATTTATAAAGATAATCTTTATACACATAATTTTAACGCTCTTAAATTATATATATATATATATATATATATATATATATATATATATATATATATATATATATATATATGCTCTTCTTCTCTCTTACTCTATATATATATATATACATCTATCTATAATTCTTTCATAACCCCATCCATATATAAATTGAAAAACTAAATAGACACAACACATCCCTGCCTTGCTCTGCTATTAATATTAAACCAATCACTTTCAACTCCTTTTATTCTTACACACGCTTCACTATTGTCAAACATACTTTTGATTCCATTCAGAAGCCTACCACCATCACCATATATCACTAACACCTTCCATAGACCATCCCAATTAATCCTATCATACGCCTGTTACAAATCAATAAACCCTAAATACAATTTATTTTCTTCTCTCATTTTCTCAATAATTTGTTTCAATGTAAAATTTTGATCCACACATTCTCTACCACTTCTAAATGCACCTTGTTCTTCACCAATCAGTTTCTCAGTCACTCGACGTGCTCTTTTATCAAAATACCAGAATGTATCTTCCCTACAACACTCAATAAACTAATTAGTTTATAGTTCCTGCAGTTCCCCTTATCCACCTTACCCTTATATAAAGGTACTATTACTGCTTTCCTACAATCCTTCGGAACTATACCCTCCATAAACTCTTAGTTACACAAATTCCAAATCCGTTCAGTCACCATCTCACCTTCATTCTTGATCATTTTACCAGTATTTCCTCTATGCCTGCAGATTTACCATTTTTCAACTTTCCCAATCTACCTATTAACTCCTCCATATTTATTACCTTATCTCCATAATACCTATTTCTTCTTGCACCATCAATCCCACACACATTCACTATCATCCTTTCATTGCTTCCAATATTGTTCAGATTTTCGAAGTGTTCCCTTTACACTCTCCTCCCATTAATTTCATCAGTTACGAAAATACTATTCCTATTCATTACTATATGCAGATTTCCCTTATTCTCATTCTTAACCTTTCGCGCTTCTTTCCAGAATACCTTCCTCTTCCCTTGTAAGTCCCCATTCATCCTTCTTTCAAACTGTTCATTTACCTCATTTTTCCATCTATGTATGCAACTTTTAGTCTTCCTTTCTTCTTCCTTATATAACTCCAAACAATTGAAACCTAATCATTGGTTTTTAACCCAATCAATCACGCCTCTTTTTTACTTTTAACCGCTTGTATCATCTCTTCATTACACCACCACTCATTGTTAATATTCTTACTTCCTATTTTAGCACATCCACATACTTCTCTTGCACTATTAGCAAACGCTTCCTTCATTTGCTTCCAGATTTGTTGCTTCATGTTGTTCACATTCAACTGATTTATTTGGAAGCACTCTTAAATACTTCTCCTTATTACCTTGTTCACTTAACTTCTCACACTTAATTCTCCAAAACTTCCTTCCTTATCACCTTCCTCTCCATCTAAGCCTCCCCCTAACTTAATCTTACATAAAAGAACATAATGATCCGGTTAATCCATCCCTAACACCTTCACTGATTTATTTACTTTAACATCTCATACTACACCACCACAAAATCAATCATACTTTTAACTTCGATACCATCTCTACCTACATCGGCTCTAGTATACTTATGAAAATTCTTTTGATTGAAGAAAATATTACTTACACACTCACCTATCTCATCACAGAAATAAATCACGCTCCTACCATTCTCAATTTTCCCGTCACTCCAAAGACACCTATTATACCATCCCTTTTTTGATCAACTATTCAACCATTTAGGTCACCCTACACTATCAATCTGAAGTTTCTACTCACACCATCCAAAACATCGTTCAGATTATCCCAGAAATCACCCTCAGGGTAGACCATATGTAACAAACACACATACATTAACCTTTTCAAACTTGAACTTAACCATTAGAATTATAATACTCACACAAACCCATCATAGCTCTTTGCCACATGTCACTCATCAGAATCGTAAATCTTTTTCTTCCCCTCTCATTTCTTTCCATTCCAGCACACACACATTTCATACCACACCACTCATTTTCATCGTTCCCTTTCATCTTTGTCTCAGTCACAGCGAGCAAATCAAATTTACCCTTTCTAAATATATCCTTCACCTCTATCCTCTTCTAGTCATCATTTATTCCTCTGACAATTCCATGTTCCAATACGATTCTACATTTTTGCCGACATATAGAAGGGCGATTAAGGCGGTCACGACTTTCTTCCGAGGAATGATTTAGTATTCCTGGCAAGTGATAAATGGTAGTGGGTAGTAAACACAACTACTACTGTCACTACAGAACATACTCTGCGAGGAATTATTTCTCCCCCACACACAGGGATAGAAGGTATTATTTGTAAGGTGTTGTCTGTAAGGAGAGTTTTTGATATTAACGTAAAAGATTAAGGAGAACCATTGGGCACTGGGATGTTATGGGA
>JABUQX010114523.1:10000-12500 GCA_015478945.1 Trachelipus rathkii | reverse complement strand
AAACCTTTTTGCCGTTGACTCGACCCGTCTAAAAGCTGGGTGAAACCAGAGTGCCCCCCCCCCCAGATATGAGAGCAGTACTCCATACATGGGGGATGAGACCCTTTGTATAGCGGAGCAACTGAGAAAAGGGGGAAAGTCTCACAGTCTAAACAAAACTCCCAGTTTCTTTTAGGCCGCCCTAGCAACCGTTGTGATGTGCAGGTTTCCCAAGACATTTTTTTTCATGTTAAGGCCAAGGATGTTTATATTGCCAACAGGAGAGACGACAGAAACCGTCGAAAGAGAGGAAAAGTTAGAAGGTATTTGGGAAGGAGATTGAAAAGTTGGCGTTTTTTAAAAAAATTGAATTTCACAAAGTTTTTTCTATCCATCAGCGAGAATAAAATCGGAAAGATTAAGACGAGAGGCAATTCTAGACGTAAAAGTGGGAGTAGAATTGATATGAGTTAAAGAATAAAGGGTCTAGTTCATCGGAATACCGAGTGGATAGAGTTAGAAGGGAGCAGGTGAGATCATTAATTGAAAGTCAGGAATTTAAAAGTAGCGAGATAGACAGAACCCTGAGGAACACACTATTGAAGAAAGAAGAAGTCGCCCCATCAACAACCGCCGATATTGAGCGATTGAAAGAGAAAGCTAGATATAAGTAAGCAAAGAGAGGAGAAACCAAAGGAGGGTGGAACTCGGTCAAATGCTTTCGATATGTCAAGCGCCACCACCCAAGTCTTCCCGTAGTTCCTTAGAGCGAAAAACCATAAATCGGTTAGATAGGAATGTAGACGCCAGTAGGACTCGTGCAACGAGAGGCCGTATGGCGCATCGGAATGCGAGTTTCCAGATGATCAAAGAAGTAGTTGAGAGGGTTTCAAAGATCTTAGATAGAATACAAGTGAGAGGTTACAGGGCGATAGTTAGAAGGATCAGAGCGCTTCTTTTTTCGGAATATTTGTGACATGTGAGAGGTTCAACACTCAGGGAGGAAAGTGCTTAGTATTGAGGACCATAGAGAATACAGTGAGCGAGGAGCCGAAGATTAGCCTTTTCAGTTGGAGAATTAGCAACACAATGATCAGATTGAATAAGAGGCAGGAAAGGCAGATTTACAGAAGTTGCTGGAGATGAAAGATTTTGTCAGTAGGAGAACCCAAGGAGCGTTAGCGCACTTTCTTTGATGGAAAGCCAGCTTTGCTCGTGCGAAGGCAGTATCCCTGCCCCAACGATTTATCTAGCTGAATGAAAGTTAGCGAGAGTGATAGGAGAACGAAAATTTTTCCACCGATACGCAATGTCTCTAGCCTGAATGGCCAAGAGAACAAGCACGATCGAAACATGGATATGAGAAGGAAAGATTTAGTTTTAGAAAGAATGAATGAGGAAGAGAAAGATTTAGTGGAAGAAGGAATGAACCTGCTTCATCCCATCAACGATTACAGCTCCCTCCTTATCTTTTAAATCTTTAAACATCCATCATTATTCCTTATTGAGGTAGCCAATTTGCTATCATCTGCAAACTTGGAAAACTTACATTTAAGTCCCTGGTCTAAACATTTTATACATGTATGAGGAACAGCCACTTGACTTAAGAAATCGTTACGGACACAAAAAAATGTCTCGTGAAATCCATTAATAAATACATTTCATTTTCATTGATTAACTTATTATTATTATTATTATTATTATTATTATCATTATTTTTAGTTATTATTATTTATTATTTTTTTTATGATTGATTATTCTTTATTATTATTATTATTATATTATTATTATTATTATTGTTTATTATTATTATTATTATTATTATTATTATTATTATTATTGCGTCATTATAATTATTATTATTGTTATTACTATTATTAAATTATTATATATCATTATCATCATTCCATCTATATTATAATTAGCTTCATTATCATAATCAAAATAATTAAATAACTTTTAATATATTATATTATTAATATTAGTTAATATTACTAATATATAACATTATTACTATTATTCAATAAATGAAATATTATTTAACATTATTATTATTATTATTATTATTATTATTATTATTATTATTATTATTATTATTATTATTATTATTATTATTATTATTATTATTATTATTATTATTATTATTATTATTATTATATTGTTAGTAATCAAAAGTTTTTATTATTATTATTATTATTATTATTATTATTATTATTATTAGAGACTAAGGAATCAAAAATTTGATCGCTAAAAATAATTTCGCGGAGGTGAACCCCCGCACCCCCCTTGTCTACAAGGGCCTTATATATATATATATATATTATATATATATATATATATATATATATTATATATATATATATATATATAATATAGTATATATATATATATATATATATATATATATATATATATAGTATATATATTATATATATAGTATATATATATATATAGAGATAAGAGAGAGAGAGAGAGAGAGAGAGAGAGAGAAAGAAATTTTTAAAATAGTTTTTTTTCAATT
>JABUQX010114523.1:0-2500 GCA_015478945.1 Trachelipus rathkii | reverse complement strand
ATATATATTGACATATTTAAATATGTAATACCGTGCACAGCGATTCATAGGAAGCACTCCGCTTGTCGTAGGCGCGAAAGAGCTCTCTAGTTATTAAAAACAAAACAGTACATGAGCAACTAAATACATACGCAAGATAAGCGTTATCGATGCAATGATTTCAATATTGACATCGATATTGATATTTGTATTTGTAAATGAGAACCTGAATTGAAAAAGATGCAAGATCAATTTATGTTTTTTAAAAGTTACAAATCATTTTTTGTACTTTTTTTTTTTTATTATCGGGCCACGAAAAGTTATTTGGTATTTAACTGACCGCGATAGACAAATGGTTTAGAAATGGTGGTCTCGGTCCATAAAATACCATATCCTTTGGTAGAAGTTGGTTGACATAGTCAAGATTCAACCTAATAATAATAATAATAATAATAATAATAATAATAATAATAATAATAATAATAATAATAATAATAATAATAATAATAATAATAATAATAATAATAATAAATCAGAAAATATTTATTCAGTGAAAAGAAAATGTTATAATATTGTACAAAAATAAGAACAAAAATATTATTAATATTTTTAAACTGAAAAAAATGAATTATAAAAGTTATGAATTATATTTTCGTAGTATTGCAACATTTTCCTTTAACTGAATAAATATTTTCCTATTTCTAATAATAATAATAATAATAATAATAATAATAATAATAATAATAATAATAATAATAATAATAATAATAATAATAAATAATAATAATAATAATAATAATAATAATAATAATGTAATTAAAAGAAAAATGAAGAATATTAAGAACAACAATATCAATCATACAAACACACGCGCACACACACAAACACACACACCATTCAATCATATCATTATTTCCAATCAGATCAAAACAAATCAAAAACTAAGAATAAATACAAATGACATATACACAAGAATTAGAATATGTTTTAATCCACACAATCACACACACACACACACACACACACACACACACAATAATAATAATAATATACACACATCAAAAATAATAATAATAATAATTAATAACAATAATACTGTTAAACACACATACACACACACAAATAATAATAATAATAATAATAACAATAATAATGGAAAGTTATAACTTTTAATAATGATAATGAGTAAAACATAATCATAATAAATCAATAATAATAAAATAATAATAATAATAATAATAATAATAATAATAATAATAATAATAATAATAATAATAATAATAATAATAATAATAATAAATTATAAAAATGGGACATTTGATACTGAACTTAAAATAAAGAGAGTATCCATGGACTATTTATACGTCTTTGTGTGCATCGGAGTGTTTGTTTAGTTTAGGTCCTTTGTGTTAATACACCCTCGGGCTCGAACGAAGCAGTTGTTCTACCTAAGCTCTTGGACATCACGAGTGGAGAAGGGAGTTGGGGGTTAGGATATACACAAGGGTCGTGCTCAAAGGATATGTAAAATCCCAAAGCTTCACAAAAAATACATATTATTGTTGTTATATATATTACAGTTGAGTTACATATATTATTATATATTATATACATATTATTATTATTATTACATATATATATAGTATTATATATACATATATATATTATTATATATTATTATTATTATATATATACATATATTATTATTATCACTATGTATATATTATTATATATATATATATATATATATATATATTATATATATTATATATATATATATATATATTATATATGTATATATATTATTATATATTATTATTATATATTATTATTATTATTATTATACATATATATATATTTGCAGATCTGGATCGTGGCAACTACCATGCAGAAGTGGCTGCCTTGGGGAGGCTGCTGAGTCGAGGCGATTGGACCATTTTTTCACCTTCTCCTCTCTTCTCATATATATATATATTATATATATATATATATATATATATATATTATATATATATATATATATATATATATATATATATTATTATTATTATATATATATATATATATATATATATTATATAATGTACAAAATTGTATATTGTTTGGCTAGTTAGGACGTAAGTTAACCTAACCTTAACCTAACCTAACTTACTTATGAACATAACCTAATTATATATATATATATATATATATATATATATATATATATATATATATAGATAATATTATAAAAATATATATATATATATATATATATATATATATATATATATAGAGAGAGAGAGAGAGAGAGAGAGAGAGAGAGTCAATCGCCTCGACTCAACAATCTCGCAAAACTTGACTCAACAACCTCGCAAAACTTCTACCTCGGTAGTTACCGATTAAAATACATTAAATATATATATATATATATATATATATATATTATACATATATATATTAATATCAAAAATATGAAAGGTCGCATATAAATATATCCAATAACCCACCTGCTTAAGGCATCTGAACTGAAAAGATAATA
>JABUQX010114522.1:0-26390 GCA_015478945.1 Trachelipus rathkii | reverse complement strand
CAGTTTCAACTAGTTCACATTCAAAGGATTTACTTGCTACGCCTTAGATACTTATCCTTATTACCTTGTCACTTAATTTCTCACTCTTTAATTTACCCACTTCCTTTCCGTTCACCTTCCTCTCCATCCAAGCCCCCACAACTTAATTTTACATAGACAACATAATGATCCGATAAATCCCATTCCTAAAAACCTCACTGATTTAACATTCCAACACATACTTCAACATCTCCTCTGTTAATGGGAAAACATCATACTTTCACATCGAATACCATCTCTACCTACACCACTCTAGTATACTTATGGAATACTCTTGTGTTAAAGAAAAGATATTATATAACTATAATACCTCTCTCCTCACCAGAAATCAATCACCTTCCTACCATTCTCATTGTCTCCTGACACCCAAAGCCAACCTGTATATACACGACTCCTTTTGATCACATATCCAACATTCAGGTCCCCCAACCACTATCAATCTGAAGCCTCTACTCACCCATCCAAAACATATTCAGATTATCCCCAAAAAAATCATACTGCTTCTTCACGGTTCCCGCCAGATGGACCATACTCCAACAACACATTCCTGACCTTTCAAACTCAATTTACACTATTAGATAAGAAATCTCGACTCACACACACAAGTCTACCATAGCTCTGTACCACAAGTCACTCATCAATTGCAACTTCCTTCTCTCCCCCTCTCATATCCTCTCCACCACAGCACACACACATTTCACACCAACCATCTCATTTTCACCGTTTCCTTTCATCTTGTTTTCAGTTACAGTGAGCAAATCAAATATGCCCTTATATAATATTATATATATATATATATTATATATTATATATATATAATAATATATTATTATATTAGTATATATATAATATGTTTATTATTATTATATATATATATATATATATTATATATGATATATATAGTAAGTAGTGTAAGCTCTTTCAATAATATTATTAGTATTTAAAAACTAAAAATAAAAAACCAACTTATGGATCAGGTTCATATTCAATGTCATAATTCTATTGCAATTTCAAATAAATATTTCAACAAAGTATCTTGGAGAGCCTGAACAACTTCAACTTATGAATCAATTTCTCACTGATGTGCCAACAGCTGCTCTCTACATCTGTAAAAAATATATATATAAATTATTATATATATATATATTATATTATATATAAATATAATATATAATAGATAGATATATATATAATAGATATAATATATATATATATATATATAATATATATATATATTAATATATATATAATTTATATGATGAACGCCTCTGGCGCAGGAGTTGAGTCACGCTCTTCATACCAGAGGACGTGGTTCAAATCTTCGCCTAACAGTTGCTGTTTTACTACCTGGGACAAGAATTAAAACTTGACTGCTACACGTTGGTGGCGCTGATTTGGGATAGACGGCCTTAAAGTCGATTTCCTGTGGTCCCCCTGTGTTACCCCCTGCATAGGTAAAGCACGTAAAACGGTAGTTATAGATATATATATATTATATATATATATATATAGTATAGTATATATAATTAATATATAATATAATATATAATATATAAATATAATATATATATATACTACTATATCGTATATATATATATATATATATATTATATATATATATATATATATTATAATATATACTATATAATATATAATATATATATATATAATATAATTTATATATATATATTATATATATATAATATATATAGTATATATATATAATATATACTATATACACTAAATATATTATAAATAAAAGAGGGGGTTTGAAAGTAAATGTGTCATTAAGAGTTATATGTTGATAGAAAAGGATGTTTTGATGCTCTTCATTATAAAAACCACGTTTAATAATTTCAGTTGAATCTAATTACCAGTCATTATCGAGGTGGTAAGATATGGTTTAATGCCATAGCTTAGTGAAACTATGCCGTGGAATAAGAGGTATTGATCAAAGGTGTAACAAAGGAGCAACCTGTTCAGATGAATAATCTCAGTGGCATTTTAGGTGTGAGAAATTGAATCAAAATGAGAAATGGATCCACTTTATATAGCTCTGTCATGGTGGAAAAGACGTAAATTGAGAATAACGAATGTATAAGATGGTGTTCATTATGGGAAAGGATGGATGATAGTCGGATTGTTAAGCGGATGTATAGTGGTGAGTGTGCTGGGAATCGACTAGCTGCGGAGACCCAAAGAAAAAGTATTAAGTCATAATAAAAAATTTCTGAGGAAAAGAATGAGAGTTGCAAGCGTAGAAGAAAGTGCATAATAGGAATAAATGTTGGGGTTTTGCAAGGGGTTATGATTAGGGATGTACCGATAGTATAGGTATCAGCAGTATCAGCCATTTTTTTTGGCATCAGTGCTGGTTAATTTGGTCAGATACTTACGATACTTCTTACTTTTAGGTGAAGAATTATGAGAAACTTTTTAGATCAATAATAAATCTTAGTTTCGATATATAGAATGTTCTAATAAGGGAATTTCCTTAGATAGTCTGAAACCCACAAAAAAATGCATACTCGATTGGTAAACCACCTCTAGATGCCATTTAAATAGCATAACCGAGGAGCTTTCTCGCGTGACAAAAAAGATTTCACAGAATGGAAGCTGCTTTATCAGCAATCCCTGGCAACAACACTGATATTTGATGAGTGATTTCAGGCAAATAAATCTACTGAGGAGAAAAAATTGATGAGTTAGACTTTGATAAGTTCTCATGCCGAAAATTTGCAATTACACATCATTCACATCATAAGGCATCACACAAGAACCTAATCGAAAAAACTTTTAGAGACACACTATCAAGAAGCAAAGATTGAATTCAAATTGCAATATTAAAAAATGAGACTCTACGAAAACATGAGAGATGCTGCCTATAGAAATAATCCTTTATAGTGGTGAGCTATAAAATCAGCCAGGTTCCATTATTTACAGTGCTTTTAACCAAAATATTTATCAGCCTCCTCATCCACTCCGAGAAGGTGAGCGCTATTTATGGAGGGGAATGTTAAAAAAACCCAAAAGTGCAAAACTCGCCAGATACAGTGAAAGCTTAATGTTTTTGCATTCACAATTCGAGAATTTTGAACTTTGTAGTTAGAATGATTCTATCTTTATTTTAAGGAGGAACAGTATATATTATTTTGTCATGTTGATAATTAGCGTTTTTATTGTCTTTGTCAAGCTGATTAATTGGAGTTCTCTTCTTTCATTATTTTTATCTTTATATTTATATCTAGTTAAAGAATCTTCTTATAAATTGTAATCATGTTAAAACATAAAGTATAAGCATTAACTTTTGAATTCACTACTGAAAATGAAATGATATTTAATGTTTTTGCAATAACACAAACATTAAAAAAAGTTATTAATATCTATATTTGCATTTATTACTCCTTTAATTTAGGTATATACTATATTAAGTTATAAAATAAATATAATTGAGCACAACCAAATATGAAATAAATGACAGTACTGTTGTACAGGAATGCAATCCCATTGAGTGACCTATGTAACAAATTTCTATCTTATTACCCCATGTGTATTATATATATTAATTAAATGAGTATCGGTATCAGCCTCTTTTACTCGGTATCGGTACATCTCAGTTAGATTGTGGCATGGCCAAGATGAACCCTACATTGACGAGATACCATATGGTCGTAGCAGTCTGAAGATTATGGTGAATTTTTTTGACTGCAACAATTCTCACTTAAGGGATGATTGGATGGTAAAGGGGGGGGGGGGGGGGCTTTCCTTTCAACTAACTATTCTCTTTCTCTGTGCATTTACACACCTCACCACATCTAAGAAGGGAAGGGGCATAAAAAAAAAGAGTATTATATTAAATATATATATAATATTATATATCTATATATATATATATAATATATATATAATATATATAATATATAAACATAACATAATATATATAAATATATTAATATATATATATATATATAATATATATTACCATATATAGTTATATTATATATAGATTATATAGTATACTTATATATATAGTATTATATATATATATATATATATTATATATATATATATTATATAATTATATACTATATATATATAATTATATATATTTATATATTATATATATTATATATATATAGTAATATATATATATAGATATTAATATATATTATATATATATAATATATACTATATATATTATCTATATTATATATATATATATATATATCAAGTGCGACTCCAGTAATTTTTACTACTCTCCTCTCTTCTCTCTCTCTCTCTCCTCTCTCATCTATAGTCATAATATATATATATATATACATATAGATATAATATATATATATATATTACTATATATATATATATATATATATCTATATAATATATATAAAAATATATATATATACTATATATAGTATATATATATATTAACTATATATATATATAATATATAATATACTAGCTATATATCATATATTATATATATAATAAATATATAATAATTATATATAATTTATATATATACTAGAATATCCTGCTAAAAGTTCTATTATTTAAAACGTTTTCCTTGTTGTTCATGGTTAGCATAATATTTTTTAAAACTTATAAGATTTAAAATAACTATTAATAATTTTTTCTTTGATTTTTTATTATTTAGAATTTTTAAATTAATTAATATTTTATTAAATATTATTTGTTATAAAAGAATATATATATATAATGTATAGTATTTAAACATATTATTATAAACATATTTATAACAAAGTGCATTTCTTTGCAAGAACTTCAACTATGCTTCCCCGCTCTACCTCTTTGAGCAGAATGGCCCATTTTAAGGTGTTAAAGCGTTATTTAATAGGTTATATATATTTCGTTTTAATTTGTCATATCTTTTATATTATTATGATAAGTAAAAAAATAGAAAATTTATCGTAACCATTATAAAATTTGAAAAATAGAAGCGATTCATGTATGCGATTCACGAAAAGGAAACAATTCCTATATATATATACTATATATATATATATATAATATATAATATTAATATATATATATATATATATATATATATATATATATATATATAATAACTATACATATAAATATATCATAGGGGCTTTTCGATCTTTTGCAAAGAGTGCTCGGCTCGACGTGATCGGCGGGGACGGAAACTCAGAAACTATAAAGACCGAAATCGGTGCATTGTATCCTCCACAAGACGAAAAGCGCTTATCATGAGGTATACTTGCACGGCCTTCCTATTTGCCACACAACATCACTCATACAGTCACTAATGTCACGAGACCCTCCTCCCATAGCAAATTATGCCTCGCCACACCCGCCAATCTGTTCATATATCTCATTGACGTTCCCATCTGCGACCCGATTCTGTTCGTTATTTTCCTACTTTACAGCTCCATAACACCTTCTAAAGATATAATCCAATCTTATCTGAAATCTTCCCACTTTATTCAGTAAACACTTATTATCTATGTATCTTTCAAGAATGTGAATATTCTTATATTAGCATTTGAAACAGTTATGTAATCTTAAGACTATTAACAATGCAAAGGATAAAATTTTATTTAGTTTTTATTATTTAATCTGACTGAATATCATTTCACCAATCAAATCTTTCTTTGACATTGAAACATATTTATGACAGGCCCTCCCATGGTGCTGATTTCAGCCCAGGTTGTGGCCGCTTCAGTGTGAGCGTGTGGTCCTTGTACACTAACTCATAAATTATATAATAATACTATACTTAATATATACTTATATATATACTATATATATATATATAATATAAATATATATATAATATTATATACTTATATATATTATATATATATACTACCTATTAAATATATTAGGGAGTATCCGATAGTATCGTATCAGGCATATAGCATATTAAAAATACAAAAAAAAAAGAAATAATAAAAGTATTGCTTTATAATACTGATACTCCGATATCTTCTTACTTTTGGCGTGAAAATTATCGAAAATTTTAGATTCAATAATAAATTAGTTTCAATATATAAAAGAATCTAATAAGGATTTCCTTAACTAGCTGAAACCATACAAGAATGGTCACTCAACGGTGAACCATTCTGAATGCATTCAAATATATAAGTGATGAGCTTACTCGTGTAACAAAAAAAAAAAAAAAAAAAAAAAAAAAAAAAAAAAAAAACACACAGAAGCGGAAGCCGCTTTATCAGCACCCCTGGCACATCACTGATATGACAATGTGTATTTTCAAGCAAATAAACCTACTAAGAGAAGAGGATTGATATGTACGACCTTTGATAGATTCATGCACAATTCACACAAGAACCTCTCGAAAAAACTGAAGAAGATAGTCATCAAGGAGCAAAGAATATCAAAATTTGCAGGATGTGAAAGGAGATGAGGCTCTACAAAACAGGAAAGATGCTGGCCTACAAAACGATAATCCTTCGTTGTGGCATGAAAATGCGGCCAAAGATTTCCATTATCATGCTTGCAAGCAAATATTTATCAACCCCCTCCACTCATCAGTCGAGAGCGAGCGTATTTTTAGTGTAGTAATGTAAACACCCAAAAAGAAACAGGCTCTCGCAGATATAGTGAAAGCTTAATGTTTATACCCAATTTGAGAATTTTTGAATTGAGTATTGAATATATCTATCTTTATCTTAAAGATATTATTACTATTATTATGTTCTGATTTAATTTTTAATTTTTTTACATATTTTCACATCTCACGGGCAAAGCCATATTGAAGGAGGGTAATATCTGTCCCAACCATCTAACGCAAATTTAGCAGATGAGCACAGAGGCAGGCTTTAAGTGAGGGAGATTAAATTCAGCAGGAAATACAGAACGGAAGAGAATTCCACAGAACAAGAGGGTTGCAGGAAGAAGCACGCGAACGATACTAGCCTGACTGTTACGGTCATCAACACCAAAATCCATGGCGCAAGAACACAGCACCTTTTTGCTAACGAGGGCGCTTAAAGGTCAGGTGTACGCGAGCTGAATAATCCCGCTCAAAGCACCCTGCCGCTGCGGTACCTATAGAAAAGATGAAAGCACCAACATCGCGCGCAAAAGTAGAGGGTCAAGTTGAACTGAAAATACGAACAGTTTATAAGCTTTATGGCCTTTGACTCGACCCTATCCAAAAGCCGGGGAAAACAAGAGCCCCCTCCCCAGATATGAGAGCAGTACTCCAATACAAGGCGTAGAGACCCTTTCTATATCTGGAGCAACAGAAGAGGAAAAAAGCCCCTCAGTCTAAACAGAACTCCCAGTTCTTTGAGGCCGCCCATAGCAACCATTGTGATGTGAGATTTCCAAGACATTTTTTTTGTTATGTTAGGGCCAAAGATATTTATTTTAACAGGGAGAGACGTAGAGAACCGTTAGAAAAAGAGATAGCGAAAGAGTAGAAGGTGTTTAGAAGGGAGATTTGTAGAAGTGGGTTTAAAGAATTGATTTCACAAGATTGAGACGCCCCATCCAGATATTCTATCAAGATCAGCGAGAATAGAATCGGAAGATAGACGAGAGCAATTCTAGAAGTAAAGAGGTATCAGAATTGAAATGAGTTGAAATGAAGGGTCGAGTCATCAGCATACGAGTGGATAGAGTTAGATGTGCAGGTGAGAACATCATTAATGGAAAGTAGGAATAAAGTAGAGAATAACAGAACCCTGAGGAACACCACATTGACAGAAAAGGAAGAAGTCGGCCTGTCAACAACAGCCGATATTGTTGAGCGATTTGAAAGAAAACTAGACATACTGTAAGTAAGCAGAGAAAAAGGAAACCTTAAGGAGGGGAGCTTGGAGAGCAGTGACGCATGCCATACCAGGTCAAATGCTTTAGATATGTCCAGCGCCACCACGCAAGTCTCCCCGTAGTTCCTAAGGGGGAAAAACCATAAATTAGTAAGATAGGAAAGTAGGGGTGTCTACAGTCACTCCTAGCCTATAAGTTCTTTAAATACTACATTTCATAAATGATTCTTATTCTTGGTAATTTAAGTACAAAAAAGTATATTGTTATGGATAAGTTATTCTTTTCCAACTCTGAATTCCATTGTGGTTCCAACTCTGACTACATTGTGTTTTCCAACTCTGACTTAAAATCATGTCTTCAACTCTGACTCTTGTTTAATTGTTAAATAACTTCATTATACAAATCATTAATGAACTTCCTATTTTTCAGTTATTTGTTGTAATATATGAGACATGTTCTCTTTAATCATTATATTTTCGCTGTTAAAATATTCATTCACTTATAATTCTGCTGATTTATAAGGTTAGTTCTAATTGTTTTCTAAGCATAAGTCCATAATTAGTTAAATGAGCATATAGTATGAGGATAATTAACCATTATATTACGTCACATAAGTACTTTCCATATTGCAGTTCTTTCATCGGATACCATACTCCGTCGTAATAAATTCCTAATTAAAAACTTCGCTAAGCAAAGAAAAAAAAAACAATTGGGTTAAGAGAAAAATGAAAACATACTATGTAATATATTGTAAAAATACAATTTAAGTCTTATTCAAAATTACAAATATTAATTTTTGTTCTATGTTTTTATTACTGGGCTCCTTGATATATGTTTGAGCTCGTTTGTGCCAGTTGTGTTTTGTGTCATTTCATCAACACTTGTACAAATTATTTTATTAAGATAAGTGTTGCTAATTATTACAGACCTAGTAATTTATATACTTTATTGTTAAGTCTCCATATGACTAATTGTGTAAATTCTGTAGTTGTCATTTTTATTTTGAGTTTTAGTTCTGGATTACGTTTGCTGGAATTGTTTTTATCTTTAGTCTTAGATTGGTTTTGTTCTTTATTTTCTTGTGAAAGTCTTTGTTGAATTGAACTTAAGTTTCATCCTATCTTTGCCATTGTCCGTCTTTGGGATTTTAGATATGTACTATACTTATTATATCCAATAATAAATAATTCCCCTTATTTTCTATTCATCGTATGACTAACTACCTAAATCTTTTAGTCATTCGCCTTATTCTTAAGTTAACCATTCTGTGAATGTTCTTGAACCTTAGACATTCCTTTTTGGGATTATTCGTATTAATTCTTACCTCAGTCAAGTGAATGTTTTTTAACCTTGACGTTCATCACTCCTCTTCATTGATTATTTGTAAATAATTCTGAACTGTAATAATTCCTCATTGTTTCGTTAATATTAAAATAAAACAGTTCTTCGTAATTGAGTTTAATTAATCCCTTGATATTATAAATTAGTTCTCTTTCTTTTTCAACCTTAACATCTCAACCCTCCTATTTTACTCACTATCCTTGGGTAATACCACAAATAAATTATCCCTCACACCGTGGAAACGCGGCCCAGACATAGGAATAGAGTCTCGAGACAACTACTCTGGTCGTTTGAAAAAAAAAAGTCTTCACTGCCTCAGATCACACCGGCTCTACTGCTAGAATTTTGGAATCATCTGAACTGCGATTAAACTACAATTCAAGGTACAGATATTATATTGATTTCCATTTTATTGATAGAATTTAAACAAATTACTCTATTGATTGTTCTTTTTAAAATTCTACCTAAATTACTTGACTTCCAAAATCAATTACCAAACATGTGTGTGAAAAACTTTTTCACACACTGTAACATATATATATATATATATATATATATATATATATATATAATATATATATCTTTCTTTCTTTATATAACTATGTATATATATTATATATATATATATATATATTATATATATATAATATATATACTATATATATATATATATATATATATATATATATAGCATATATATATATATTACTTTCCTTTCTTTTCTCTTCTCTTTAAAACTCCTTTATTTTCCCAAGAATGGAGTAAGGTGCGTGACGAGCATCGGAAAGAAAAAGCAGTAGAAGAGCATGAAATAATAAGTCGAAAAGAAGCCCAGCCTTACCGCCCTCGCTATACCTATTAGTACCGAGAAACTATCGCAGTCAGAAACCCACCCTAAAGCATTCATGGACACGATCGCCCTCACTATGTACTGCAGTAGTGATAAGGCTGTGTCATCCTTGGCTCAAGGTGGGCCACAACCATACCCCCCACAATCCCCCGCAATCACTCACTGTATATCCACCTTATCTTCTCGCTCTTACAAACTACAATTTTCTCTCCTTCAACACTTCGCTTCACCACTCAAATCACACTTCCTCTTCGGCTCTCCCAGCCGGTCGGTACCCAACCACACTCTATCACTATACATCCGCTTAACAAACTGACTATCATTCATCCTTTCCACAATACCAAACCATCTCAATACCGTACAAGTCATTTATTGCTCTCATTTACCCCTTTCTCCACACCACACATCTCTCTAATACGTTCATACCTCATTTTATTCAATCTTCTCACGACCAGGCATCCCCAAGATTAGTCATCTAGGAACACAATTGAACTTTAGATTTTATACTTCTTATTCCACGACATACGTTCACTACCATAACAATAACATGGTAACAACATTACCCTCATGTAAGACTTCTAGCGCACTCAATACTTTAGTGCCTTTACAATGTGCAACCAACATCTTAATTCGACCAAACAACCTTATCCTGCCATTCACAAACTTTCCTACTACACTTCTGAATTCCATCCGTTCCCCTTCTCAATCAAACACTTACACCTAAATATTTAACACTTCAGACACTAGCTTCAGCTGCTCACCATCTAAATAACATCTCACACTGAGGACTAGTCCTCCACTCACATAACCACATAACTTTACTCTAGCTACGTTTTCTTATCAAACATCCTCCTTTACATACCACTGCCAAACTACTCTACCAATCTCTCACTCTCTCTAAATGTCTGGTATATATTTATCTTAATCATACCGATCCCTCCCTAATAGTAGGCACCCCCCCTTTCCCCCCCCCATTTTTTTTTTTTTTCCAGTTTCCCTTTCCCATTCTCCATCATTCTAAACCATTTCCTTCCATCCCACCTCAAATTTCCTATTCATACCCCATCCATAACCAAATTGAATAACCAATGAGAGATTACACATTCCTGCCTCAACTCGCTGTCATAATCCTAAACCAATCACATTACACCATTTATTCTTACCACACCAGGCTTCACTATCGTCATACATACTTTTGATTCCATTCAGAGCCTGCCAACCAACACCCATATGATCACTAATACCTTGCATAAAGCTTCCCTATTACTCTATCATACGCCTGTGTAAATCATAAAACCTAAATATAATTTAGTCTTCTTCTCCCTCATTTCTCTATCATTTGTCACAATGTAAAGATTTGATCCACACATCCTCTACACTCCTAAGCACCTTGTTCTTCACCAATCAGTCCCTCATTTACTCGACGCACGCTTTCGACCAAAATACCAGCATATACCTTCTCTACAAAACTCAATAAACTTATTCCCCTATAATTCTACATTTCCCCTTTTTCTCCTTGCCCTTATATAGTTACTATACGCCTCCTCAATTCCCTATGGAAACTAATACCCTCCATAAACCTTTAATATATTAATATATATAATTATATAATTATAGTAGATATATATATATATACTATATAATATATATATAATATTATACTATATATCCGTATATATTAGTACCATATATATTGGTGAAAAGTTATGTGAGTAATAATGAGGGGCTGATTGGTGAAAAACAAGGTGAATTTAATAGTAGAGGTTGTATATTCAGGTTGCATTTAGGTTTTATGATTGCAACAGCGTGTATGATGAGGATTAATAAGGGAAGTTCTTGGCAAGTTTATATATATGGGCAGAGTAGGCTTCGAATGGAATCAAAAGTATGTAGAACGATAGTGAAGCATGTGTAAGAATTTAAATGGAATTGAAAGTGATGTTTAATATTAACTAGAGAGTGAGGCCAGGGGTTCTTATGTCTCCTTCGTATTCATTTGTTATGGATGGGGTATAAAGTATTAGCCTGTAGGTGCGTGCAGGGAAGTGTAGAATAGGAAAGAATGAAGAGTGGAGGGTGCTCTACCTATTATAATAAAGATGATTGATTTTGTGTTGTGATTTGAAGGTGTTTGAGAGATTGGTAAGGGTGAAAGTAAATATAGATAAGTGTAAAGTTATTCTAGTGAGTGAAGGGAGTCTGCGATGTGACATTATGTTAGATGGTCAGCAACTCGGAACAAGTATCTGAGTTGTAAATATTTAAAGATAGGGGGACCCAGGGAGCCGACCCAAGCGACTATGATGTTGGATGAAAAGGGAATGCATTCAGGCAGAGTATAGTAGAAAAGTGTGACAATATAGGAACAGGCTGGTGCAAAAATCCTGATGGAAGTAAAGGGCTTAAGTTCAAGTCGCTCTGTTTTTGCATCACGTTTAGTTGTTACTGTGAATCAATTGTATAAGTTAGTGAAACTATGGTCTGAATAAAAGCTATATATAATCTATGGTTACATTGTTCAGATTGACAATCTAGCGCGTTGTTGGATTTGAGGAAAGAATTGTTAAAATGAGAATCACGATTAGGAGTATGTGTTGGAGAAAAGTAAACGAAGAAATAGACCAGAGTGAATACATGAGATGTTTGGTCACATGAGAACAGATGGATATGCAATGTCAGTTGGTTACGGTAGGGACCGACCGCGGCAATTTAGACGTGAGCCGGGCTGCTCTATTAGCAGGGGCGGCGTTAGCTAATAATTAGAAATGCTAAGTCAAAACCTGAAAGTCTTAAAACTATAGGATGAAAATTAAACTGTATAATTTCAATTAAAATAATTTAAATTATAAAAAAAGAATACATTTAATTATTCAAATTAAAAAAATATTTTCGAAAGAAATTTTTAGAAAAATAATTTTTTGAGAAAGAATAAGTTGTATTTAATATATTTATATCTACTATAATATATATAATATATATAATATACTATATATATATATATATATATATATATATAATTATAATACTATATTATATTAATATATATTATATGATATAATAATATATATAACTATATAATATTAAGAACTACTTTTCGTATGTGATTATTATTGGCTCTTAGAGAGAAGCCTGGATTCTTTTTTACTATTATGCTTTACTGTCATTGGCCTTCCGTTTCATATATTAAAACACCTCACTTCACCTATTATTTGCTAACTTCTTTCATTTTAATGCAAATATTACAAACAAACTGTCGGCCCTGAGTATGGAACCCACCTTCTCCTATTATCAGTAACACTATATATGGAACTAACAGTAATTTATCATATTTTACCCCACTTTTTTTAAACAATAGTTATGGATTAGATATGTAGATGACATTTGTCTCCCTCCCTCACACCACCAACCCTAATGATGTCCTAAAACTATATAACTACATATCATCCTTCAGTTCATATACGATAGAAAATGCCTTCAACAAACTCTATCCCTTCCCAATACCTTAATCACATGGAATAACAATCACTTGCAATCTATATTATAGAAAACACATTCGGCACCAAAAAAAACTATACATTGCTTATTAATCATTCCCCAAAACACCAAAATTAGCTTTCTATCATTCATCTATTTTATCCGTTGCCCTTCTATATGCTCTCCCCCTTCTTCTGCACAGAAACTAAATACATCCACAATACTTCAAATCACTTTACTATCCTGAGTTTTTCATCACAAAAGCATTAACAAAGCAAAAAAGAGGTACTATAGCACCTTCCCCCCGAAAAAATAGAAACACCTCCGTCTTCCCCAAATTCCATCAATTACCATTATATTCTAAAACCAAATATTACAAAAATATTACCTCTTCCATACAAATAACATCACCTTTAAAAAACATTCTCAAAACCCAAACGAAAATAAAATCTCCCCCAAAGCTGTATATATCCAATCCCCTGCAAAACTTGCAATAAAACATAATATAAAGGTGAAACCATAGATTTGCAAAGAAGAAAAAACTCAACATACAGATGACCTTGCACAAGGACAGCATTTAAATTCAGCTTTAAAAAGCCATAGCGCATAACAACAGGCACATCTATTTCAATATCAACAATATAAATGATCAGAAATATCATTCACACGAACCATCGCAAAATCATGAATTCCTTTGCATTCTTATAATAGTAACACTACATCATTAAGCAATCCGGTGAATAACGATAATTTATACAAAAATGAATATATGAAAACATCATAAATATTTCAACAAATCATGAAAATAGCCAGACCAAACTGAAACAGCACTGAACTGAAGAAAATCAAGAAAAAATCCAGTCTTAGCCTGAAAGAGTCTCGCGTGTAGTCGACGAAAAAATAACCTTTCCTCTTTAAAATTGTTTCATTAAAAAAGTGTCTAACAAGTTTTAATTTTGTGTACATTTAGTAATAAAAATGAAGTGACAGTAAAGACAATAATACTAAAAAAGAATCCAAGGGCGTCCTCTCTAAAGTAATATATATATAATATAGATATAGATATATATATTATATATATAAGAATATATATATATATATATAATTATATATATATATATATATATATATATATTATATAATATATATATATAATATATAATATAGATATTTTATATATTATATATAATATATAATATTATATATATATCATATAATATATATAAGTATCATTATATATAAATATTCAATTAATAGAATAATTTGTAATAGAATTTCAAAATTATTTGATTTCTGATCAATATTTACTTTAATAAAAAATAACATATAAGTGATTTTAACAAATTATATTATTCCTTTCGAATTCAGTTTGATATTATCAAATTTCTAATATTTTCTAGGGTTTAAAAACTCGGAAAAATTAAAATTTGGCCTCAATTTTAATTTGAAATCATATTAAATACAAAAAATTAAAATTGATATACACGAGGGATTCTATATATTTGCTACAATTACATGGAAAGATAATGGAGTTGAAATATATTTTTTTATTCTTGTTTGATTAACCCTCATTATTTTAGTTGTAAACTTTTACAATTCACCCCTGTGTAGAAAACCGCGATTTTCCTGTTTTTGGCCCGGGTTGGCCGGGCTGGGCCCCCGTTTTGGTTCCTAGTTACGGGGATGGATAAGTGGTGAGTGCTGAATGTGAGGAGTTTGATCAGAGCGAGAAGGAATGGTGCATTAATAGGAGTGGAATGCGCTGGGTTTTGAGGGTATGATTGTTGGCCTGCCCAGCATGAACTCCAAGTGAATGAAATACCACAGTGAGGGTTTGTCGCAGTCTCGTTGAAACCAAAGGTTGGATTTTTCTGACTGCAAAGAGTTCTCAATTAAGGTAAGGGACGGTAAGGGGGGGGGGGCTTTCTTTTCAGCTTGAGTCATATTCTTCTATTACTTTTGTTTCCTGTGTAAATGTGTAAAGGAGGTGGATGATATATACTTACTTACTACTTTGCCCCTGGCCCACCTCAATTAGAGGGCCACACTGCCTCCATGGAAGCCGGCCACCGCCCTTGGGCGGTTCACAGGTCACGAGAGGTGAATCAGATACACAGTCGGCACGGGGGGCGTCCGAGACGGAGCACCCAGAAGATGGTCTCCATTGTATCCTGGAACTACTTATATGTGCACGTGGGAAGGTATCATTATCATCTAGTCTATATTATATGCAAGAGTTGGTCTACCTAGTCGGTACCGATCTTGCTCGGCGAAGTCAATTTTGCCTCTTACGCGACAGTGTTCTTCTTTAGGGGAATCTTGGGAGAGGCGTTTAGATACGTCTTATGTGGCGGGCGGTTTTGTAGTAAGTTTTGTTAGTTGGTTATGGATGTGCGTGACCCATGACCTATTGGCCGGGAGGGGAAATAATATTGTAAATTGTTGTTTATAATTAGCTTGAGAGTGGGATTTAGTCGTTTCGGAGGTTTGGAGAGGATTGGATGTACTTGGGTGGGCTTGATTTCAGGTTTTTCTGAGAATAGAATTTGGAGAGTCCCTACCATCTGCCGGTGGGTGGAGATGGATATATATATATATATATATAATATACTATGATATATATATATATTATTATATAATATATATATTATTTATATATATACTTATACATATATAATATCTAATATATATATAATATATATATATATATATATATACCGGTGTAATATGTAATTTCTAAAAAACAAGAGAAATTTGGATCGTGATAGTTTAAAAAATAAAAATATTTTTTTACCTAATATAAGGGAGACATTTTACAGTAAAAAATTTGTCTATGGATACAACAGCAAGAAGCAATTTGAGAACTAATAACAGATAAAAATGCCTATTAGATAAAAATGAACTATATTCTTTAAATCCTAACTCCCCAAATTATAAAAGGGCACAATGCTACTAAGGAAAGTCTGCTTCTTTTAGATAAGGCTATGGGTACGAGTGGTGGCTAAATAAGGAAGAAGGTTAACTTTTAATAAATAATAAATAAATATATGACACTGACTCAATTCCATAGAGAAGAGAAACCTCTGGGCATTGTATTCCACACTAAAACAATCCCTTAAAAATGTATAGGAAGTGACAACCTCACTCTGTTTTATCTATATGCAAGTTTTCATGTAACCTGCCAATCTCTAGTATGTCGTAATCTAAACTAATTCAATTTAACAGTGCAACATTCATGAATAATAATAATAATAATAATAATAATAATAATAAATACCTGATAATAACGACATAAGCGTTTTTCAGCGCTCTTATCTGCAAGTAGCGCTGGAGTAAATGAAAATAATGATATCATCGAAGTGGGTGAGACTAAATAAAATAAATATAATACGAAATATAAAGCCGTATAATTATATCGTGTGAGTGGTCTTCCTCCACCGACGAATAAGCGGTGTTCAACTGAGTTTCAGTGATAATACTTAGCACGCTACTCCGTATTTGGCCACAACCAATATCAACTCAACAGTCACTATATGTCAACGGTAAACCTCCCCCTCCCTAATATTATAGCTAAAAATTTTATTTAGCACGTATATATTTGCCACACCATATACTCAATATTCTGTTGCCCTATATATTCATTATGTAATTAGGTCCTCCAGCTATATATTACCTTATTCTCTCAGTACCTATATCGTATATATTTCCTACTTTTAATGTACATTAAACTAATATTTCGTGAATAGTTTATCCACATATCTGTCTCCGATCTTTTACCCCACTTAGCTCTTAAGTTAACACTATATAATTTCTAGTATCTATCTAAGTATATGATAGCAAATTTCTTTATATTAACATTTGATTTTTGTATTTATATGTTATCTTATATTATAATCCTATTTTATATACAAGTATATATTATATATAATTTTATATATTTATAGTTATATTTTATTTTTTTTTCTTGTGATTTTTACTGAATATTCATTTCCTCATTCCAAATCATTATTGCATTTTTGACACTATTGAAGCATAAATTTTTATGCGCTTCACACTCTTCTTTAAATTATTTCCTGCTTAAATTTTATTATTTTTATTATATTAAATTATTATTATTATTATTTCTCTTAATAAAAAAGATATAGTAATAAATTTTTATGCGCTTCACACTCTTCTTTAAAACATATGAAAATGCTAAAAATGAATTTTATATATTATTATATATATATATATTATATATATTAATAGTAATATATATATATATTAATTATATAATAATAATTATATAATATATAATATATATATATTAATATATATATATATAATAATATTTATATATATATATATAAAATATATATATATATATATATATATATATATATATATATATATATTTATATTAATATATAATATAATATATTATATAATATATATTAATTAATATTATATAAATTAATATATATTTATAATATATATATTTAATTTAATTATATATATATATATAGTATATTTATATATATAATTATATATATATTATATATATATATTTAATTATATATATATATAATATATATATATATATAATTAATTATTAATATATTATATATTATATATATATATATATATATTATTATAATATATATTATATATATATTATTAATATTATATTTATATTAAGACGAAACATTTGACTTAACATTTTATTGCTTAGTTTTTCTAATAAACATAGTTTTTAAAAGTGTGATATAAAAAGATTTATAACCTAAATATTTGCTGTTAGTTATAAAAAATGTGTTATAATATATATATGGCAGAATTACTTCTAAGTTGTGCTGTTTTTATTTCTAAGCAAAGTCTCTATTTAATAAGTATGATGTGGAATAAATCCATATTTTAATATGATACGTATAAGGTTATTTATATTTAAATACATTAAATAAAGATGTACCCCTTCTGTTGATAGATACTCTATCCCTCTCTCTTTCATGTAGTAGGTCTTGTCACTTTCTTATCGATTGTTTACCTCTTCATTCTTAGGCCGATACTTTATCGTTCTACTGAAATTTTTGATAGTCGTAATGAATTTGGCTATATTCGAATGCTTAGTCGGCTGTTTACCTTCCAATTGTACTGAGATTGGAATTTCCTATTAAATTTGTATTCGGGAGATTATGAGTTTGTAAGTAGAATAAAGATAATGTAATTATCTGATTATATATAATAGTAAGTTTAGTGGTTCTCTATATAGAGTGCATGTATCTCTAGACAAAGGTGATCTGGGTGCGTTTGTATATATGTTGTGTTTGATCGTGAAACATTGGCGTGTCTTAGAATAAGTAGTCTTGCGCACATGTTTAGACAACGATGTTAAGTTCGGATTAATCATATAGATAGTGTAAGTTTGACTCTCTCGATAAGTCCTTCACCTGGATGTGAAATAGTATATAGTGTCTGGAGAGTTGCACAGTGTGAATGAAACTTAGAAATATAAACCCGAATATTAGCGAGATTATTTCTTTTAATTATTTGAATGTATATATATTAGTTTAATTGTAAATGGAATAATGATGCTAAATATAAGATATTGTCAGTTAAGAAAGTTTAGTTTATTAAGTATAGAAAAGGTGGCTTTGGTACTGTCCAATATTTATCTTGTATAGTTGTGATGTAAAAGTGTACTTAAGTATTTAATAGATATGTATACACTAGGTTGTTTTGTCAATGATAGACTTAATATTGATTATAGTTACCGTGAATGGCTAAAGATAGTAAAACTATGGCCTGAAATTATAATGATAATAAATAATGTAATAAATCTAAGGTACTCACAATGTTAGTTCAGATTTTCTAATATACTATTATAGGTTTAGTTAGTATATATTGAATTATTGAATATAAATAAGTATATAATTATGAGAATCGACATTACGGTAAGTTTGTATATGGAAGTATGAGATATAGGAAAATATAAGTTACTGAGAAATTAATAAAACGAGAATAACATTGAGATTGAGTATCTGGCCACTATGGATATAGGTATTGTAGATGATTAGTTCGATATTTAGTGTTATATATATATTAATGATGGTTATATAGTGGTTAAGTGTATCCTTTATATAGGGAATATAAACCGGTATATGTGAGGAAGTACTCAGATAGAGAATGTGTAATGAGTCTGTAAAGGGTGAATGCCTGAAAGATAGAGGTATAAATTGATGAGTATATGACTAGATAATATGTTAGTAGAGCATTATATAGAGTTGCTATATATCACGTAATAAGAGTGAATGGCGGTATATATATTTATATTAATATATAGTATATATATATATATAGGTTATTGTTTGATAGCGAGGTTATGGTTGGTACATCTATATGAACCAGGGATGGAATCCTACATTAATAATAATATAAGCTTGTACAATGGTGTATATAGGGAAAAGATGATATCAGGGTGATAGTATAGTTGGTAGGTATATAAAATGCTCACTCTACAGTGAGGGCTCATATGCAGTGTCCATGAAACCCTAGTTTTGATATTTCTGAATACGTGACGAGTTTCTCACTTTATAGTAGGGTTATAATAAAGTAGATGGGTAGCTTAGGGCTATTCTTTCCGATACGTGCGCCATTATATATTCTTCTGGCGCAATAAAATAAATACACAGACTTATAGAAACAACTTTACATCCAATCTGACGTGATATAGGTAATATGAATGTATTATAGAATTGAATGATGATGATGTATGTATGATGATTGATGATATTCAGGAGAACTTGTTAATCAAAATTAGTATAATGGATATTGAATCTTAGACAATGATCTATTGATTGATAAAATGCTGATAATGCATTGTCTTCAACTGTCAACATTTGAATCACCACAGACAAACAAGTTTTTGCCAATGATTGATGATGATTTAGGAATGATTCGAATAAATCTCACATAGGCTAAAGTTGATCCGCTGATAGTTACAGTTGCTTTCAATTAAAATATATATTATATTTAATTACTTATTAAAAATAATAAATGTTTTAAAAAAAAAAATATATATATATTAGTATATTTTATTATATACTAATATTATTATATATATACAATGAATAAATATATATATTAATATATCTTTAAAAATTTATTTAATAAATAATTAGTATATAATATAATATTAATATAGTATATATAATAATATATATATTATAATATATATATATATTAAATTTATTTAGTCAATATTAACAGTTAGCTACAACAATCATATACTATAGTTAAGATCATCATAACCACAAATTATAGTCTATTATCCGACCCCTATATTGATACACTATATTACTGGCAAGTTAAAAACTAAGATACTTGTCATAGTAAATTAAATATCTCAAATAAGGTATATAAAACAAGTGGCAGGTAATAATAATATATAATAAGAGTAGTGACTATATTAAAAATCTTTATAATAAAGTTATGATTATTAATCATACAAAAAACATAATATTTCTGAAGTTATAAGGGTTAATGCATACTGCATTTTTTATATATAGATATTAACCTTAGGTAGTGAGCTCATTCAATGCATTTCTATTACTCATTTATTTTTTACCTTTCTCTTCTATACTATCTCATTATGTATTTTTATTATCTTTCGACTCTATAGACCTATCTTTGATTATAAAATAAACTCTAAATAAAGCTTTTAAAATTCTATATAAATAATTTAAATAATGACCATTCCTGTGTAATTGTGATATAAAGTACTCCTGAAGGTCAAGTGATAAAAAGCACTTGGCCACATCTCTAGTACGCTTACTCGATTACCTGCGTATGACACTGATTAAGTTATGTATAGCTTGTTTGGTAGAGACTAATATATTGGTAAGTCTGCTAGTTAAATATAAGAAGATAATACTGTCAAGTGAACACAATATCTGTCAGTAGCCAGTTGTAATAAAATAATATAAAATGTACTTAATGTATACATTTAATGTTGCGATAAAATCAGAATATATATTGAAGATAAAGAGAAAGACGCTCCTAAATCTTAGAATAACATATACTAATCATTAATTTCAGTCACTCAGATGTGAGTAATAATAATATTAAATTATATATAGGTAACATTAAATATAACATTGGAAAAAAACGGTCATCAACTTCATTCCACCGACTATATCGAGCGTATAACAAAAAAAAATAATAACTGACTCGACCTGTAATTGATAAGAAATATTATAGATTAATCGAGCTGCAGCAAAACCTTGATCTAGTAATAACTATAAAATAAATTTGTTGTCCAAAAAAAAAATATTTTGTTATACGTAGTGTGAGCATCAGTAATATTTGTCATTCCAGTATTTTATTAAGATAACTAAATAGGACATATTTACCCTCTCCCATGTTTTATACTATATACTTTATATTGTGATATACCTTAATATCTCATAGGTGGCAAACGCTATATATAAGTGATTGAAGTTAGGTTTATTTCGAAATGGTTCAGGCTATATTAATGCAAGTACTTAGCAGGCCTACGTCTGACTGATTATGCCATATTTCTTACTTGTACCTGTAGGCACTACATATATTCACAGAGGATTTTGGGTCGTTTCCTTTATGCTAAAAAAATAATTTCAATTGTTTTAGTTTGATGCGGCTCCAGCAATACTAATACTAACTCTTTATTGTATATGGATGGAGTAGTTATGGATATCTTATAGATATAGCAAGTGCGATATATGGTGGCAATACAGAATCAGTAGTACGATATAATCTATTACCTAGAAATGCCAACTAGCAAGATTTCTCTATATCCTTGTACCACATATGATCAGGTGTGACAGGGGCAATGTATTTTTGCGTTCCACTCTTTGTATTAACTTGTGACGTTGAGCGCAGCAATACCTTTGGTATATGGTGAAGTACGCTAAGGAACTCAGAATGAACTCTCCTTTGAAGGATGGCCGTTTAGCTTATCCGTAATGGCATCCAGAGTCGGATAATTTAATTCCTTCTATATACTTCTCACCATTGTGTATCTACAGGTTGACTACATGAGACTTCATTTTCCTTTCATCTCCGAGAAATTTATACTATAGATAGCTCTTTTTCTGTAAAGGAATTCTTACTTCATTTCACTAAGACGCTATATTATAATCTTTAGTCACTGATTGATATATTCCCACTCTAGAAATAGTTTGTTGCTTCTGCAACGTAGTTTGAATTTTATCTAACAGTACAATAATCGCACTTCAAACTATTTTGCATCTTTATATTATAACTGATCCAAAGAAAACGATTTTCTAACTTGTCCTTTATCGCTCGATCTTGCTGATTGTGCTCACTACGTCCAAGTGAGCGTTTCGAAACGCACCTTTTTTAACAAAGCAACAATGACAATTTATTGAGATTAAGATTTCCCAGAGGCATATTGATGGCTATTTATCCTCTAATTTATTAGCATTTCTTCCTTTATCAGTATTGTTGTACCGAATCGACTCGGAAACAGAACTCTTCATCTTATCTGTTAATTAAGTTTTCTTATATTTTATTTCTCAGGCTTTTTAATTTCTTTTTCATATCTACTCACTCATTAGCTAACCATGTCTATTGTGACTTTCCTCATGACTAATATACTTAATTTAGTGTATAGTTATAATAACTTCCGCCTTTGACTTTCTCATTTTATTTTGCTTGCTGTCTTCTTTATGATTTTATTTGTGCTCTCTGAGTCAATTATATATATATATATAATATATATTATACATATTTCTATTTTCTTATATTTTATCTAGCCTATATATATATTATGCGCCCATTACTAAGGGCTCCCATTTTTTTAATATATATATATATATATACCTCTTTCCTCGGCTGAGTACTTTGCTTTCTTTCATTTATAATAATACTCATGTATATATTATTTCCTGACACATTGGAACCTCGCATGCTATATGCAAACCTGTAGTCAATGCTGCAGTAGTTCGATAGTCAGCGCTATTTAGTGCGATTCAGATGCTGTCGCAGTATACACTTGCCTTTTAACATAGAGGAAAAGTCGCCTTCGCTGCACAAATTTTAATTGTTTGGCTATATATTTTCTTATTATTTGAATACAAGCATTCTTTTTATGTATTATTTACTTTATTTATTCTTATCACTATCTTCAATTTTCGTTATTTTTCCATCGTATAGGGCGACTTATGGTAACTTAAATATATAAATAATAAATCAATATATATATAAACTCGGAAGAAATATGAAAAGAAAAAAAACAAATATAATCATTAATATATATTTTAATAATTCTTATGTAAATTACTCTAAAACCTTATTGCATATATCACGATATACAATGAATTCAACTATCAGTATACTTTTAAATCTAGATTAATTTTAATTATAATCCTATAACATTTAATGATTATATTAAAAGGCAAATGTAGAATTGCACTGATAATTGATGAAATACAAACTGCGGTGCTAAAATAAATATAAATTTTTCATATAGTCAGTAGATAAAATCGCAATATAAACACTATGTTAAGAAAATGTCACGATTTGAAACCATATAAAACTATTAAAACCAGAAAACCATTGTTAAAAAAATACCCAAATTTATTCCCCCAAAAAATATGGGTATGAAATTATATTTTCTCTATATCGCTTATATAATTTGTAGTCTACAATGAGAATATGCATGCTCAACTTCTTCTTGAGATCGCCTTCTATCGTGAGACGTTAAGAAAACAACCGACAAAAATAACAGCGCTGGTAAGGACTGTGGTGATGTAATTAATGAGGATAAAAAAAAAACATTTTTTCAGCTTATCAACCCATTGGATGTTGATAAAACTCAGCGTAAAAATAAAATAATGTTTATGTGTTATTTAGGAAAAAACAAATATTGCTAGTCGGGTTAGTTACTATAGAATAAACATGGCTTAATCGATAGGACAAAGCAAAGGATTATGTTTAATATCTTATTCTTCTTCCATCTATTCAAGACCTGAGCTCTATCATCCATTTTTTTACATGATTATAAACTATGATACTTAAACATAGTGATTAATGCGTCACTCACTTGAAATACTTTATTGTTGACTGCGGAATTTGAAGAATCTATATGTAGTAACTCCATATCCTGATTCGAAGTAACAGCCGTATACAAAATTGCAAAACAATATAGAACCATATTATGGACTCTTGCATAAGTTAACTCTGCTTAATGGGATAGCCACCAAAAATATAACTTACATAGAAAGAACCCACTCTAAACTAATTTCTATAGGCAACTCTAAGACTTTTGAATATTGAAGAAATTGAACTAGGTCTATTCGATACAAACGATTAGAACAAACATAGAAATAGGAATGAATTGGGATTAACATATTGATTTACTGAAATAAGCTTTTGGATAACATTTGTGAATAAATGGTTAATAAATAATTGTTATACTACTTAACTAATATAATCATGGTATCATAGATTGGTCTACTTAATTACTACGTGACCTGAGATATTTTCAAATAACTGATAGATTCTCACTATTTAGGTGACTCTAAATATATGACAGAACATACCTATTCTCACGATTTACATAATATATATTTAGTCACCACTATAATTACGCTATCAACGCTTAAATATTGAGGGTAACATAAAATTTAATGCCTCACACACGCACTCACACAGCAAACTCTACGTGAAATAAGATGTATATATATTCATAATCTTATATCATATATATATATCTATACCATCATATATTATATAATATAATATATAATATATATATATATTATATATATATATATATATTATATATATGTATATATTAATATATATTTAAGGAATTTTCAATTAATAAATAGAGTATACTTTACAATTCAAAGCACCTGTAAAGAGCCTAACTCGTTAACGTGACATTAAAATATTTTTCTTTTATTCAAATCCGACATAATTTTAAATATTTAACTCATAAAGGTACTAAATTTCCTTAACGAAAATAACTAAAGCGAGATAAAATTATAGCTGTTCTATACGAGAAACTTAAACATATTATCTCATTTGGTTATCCTACTACATTTTCTGATACATCTAAAAAAATATTAAAATATACCATATCTATCATACTCTCTATCCAAAGCTTATCTTATGCTTTGTATAACTTGTTACGAGTCCATAACGTTAGGATAGATATTGATGAAATGTTGTTATATTTGGCTCGGATGACAACCTTATCCTCCGGTGACATAGACTAAGTCGCTTCATCTTTTAGTGTACCTCATAGGAAATTCATCTATTCCTCTCCAAGTAAGAACTAATGCTTGATAATCAAACGATTTCTTGCATAGTAGAACCCAGAAACATTATAGACTTTTAGGCTGGCCTAAGAATGTAAATACCGACTTCCTAGTAACTGCGTAATTCATTCTCCATAGATCACGATTTCTATAGTGTAAGGAACGAAAAGATAAACAAGCCACTGATAATTATAGTATAATATTAATATATATATATATAATATATATATTACATATATTATATATATATATTAATTATATATAATTATATTATATATATATAATAATTTATTATATATATATTAATATATATATATATATATATATATATATTAATAATATATGTGAACATTTATAAGTCATGATTAGACTCGTTGAATATTAGCGTTTGTTTTTAAATTTAAGTAGTAATTTTATTTGCAATAGGTTAGGGTTAGGTTAGTTAGGTTTAGGTTAGGTTAGGTTAGAGTTAGGTTAGGTTAGGTTAATAGGTTAGTTAGGTTAGGTATAGAGTTACTACATAAAATATTTATATAGTTATATATTTTTTCCAAAAATTATTTAATATATATACTAGATACTAATATAATTTATATTGA
>JABUQX010114521.1:7500-22500 GCA_015478945.1 Trachelipus rathkii | reverse complement strand
ATATAGATATATATATATAATTATATAGTATAAAATATGATTATATGATTATATTATATATATATATATATATATATATATATATATATATATTATCATAATTTATTTCTGTGACTGTGAAGCTCTAGTATGTAAATAAAATGTTCTTCCAATTTTGCTTTTTTATTTCATACAGAGAACGTGTTAATATTAATTAATAAGTAAATTAGGAAAAATAACAAATAAGGCAAAATTCTTATAAAAAACAAAAAAATGTTCGGATCCATGCAACGATATGGATAAAACTATCTCAAATAACAGGACATGACCATTATTTATTTTTCTGATTTTTCAGGGAGGATGTTGCTGCGGGGTAGGGGACCGCAGAACTTGAAATTGCACCACATATCAGACCATTGATACTGAGTACTGACATCCGTGCACACCGTAGTTTCACTAATATATATATATATATATTATAATATATATATATTATATATATATATATATATATATATATATATATATATATATATATATATATATATAATATATATATAGATTATAATAATATATATATATATATATATATATATACAACGACAAACAAACTAACATAACACAAGCAGGCGCAATATTCCCGCACGAATATACTCTAATCCATCGGCGAAACTCACGTAATACAGAAACTTTTCCTGGCAGGAGATCTCTTTACCGATAGATTTGGGTTCGGTAAAGAAAATAGGAATAAAAGCCTATTTTATCCTAGTCTATTAAAATTTTCTTCCCGACTTCCAGAAAATTCATATCTATAAAACCTTACCCCCTCCCCCCCCCTCGACTCCTCTCGACTTGTAAATTTTCTTACTGGTCGAACGCCATTGTACGAGTTTTTCCAATCCCCCACTTGCTTCTCCGTTCAGATAAAAGACTTCCCGAGTTTCCATTTCGCCTATTTTATAATTTCTAATCCTAGTGCTTTTTCTTTGTTTTGTTCATCGATTTTTGTATTTTTCATGATTCCTATTTATATTTTCTATGTAATTAAAAACTTTTTGAAAGTTGATTTCAGGAAAATTCTGCAAAGGAAATTTACAATCTAGTTCCCCACGTAAGCTTTTAGCATCATTTTTTTTGAGACTCTCTCCCACTTTAAGGGAATATCACCTCTCCTCCCCCCTTCCCCCCATTCTCTCCAGGCCAGCTATTTTCCATGCTGGATCACTTTTTCGATTTTTGTGAGATCTATTACATGTGCTCGTTCCATATCTCATATTTCCAATATTTTAGCTGGTAAGTCTATTTTTTTTTATATATATTATTAAAATCCTTTACTATTTAAAACTTTACAGCAATACACCTAGGGATGGTTTTGAATAAAACTCTAATACCACCTTCTTGCTTTTGGGCAAAATAAATCATGCCCGAGCGTTTTCTGTGAGGCAGGCTTAGGCCAACGTTTTGAATTTATATGGACAAATTTGACACCTTTATTCAAATTTTAAAGGCTTTGAAGCGAGAGTATATTTAGATATTTAAGATTTTTCTTTCACCCTTTGGAATATTTTAAATAATAATAAGCCATTCTTTAAACGTTAAATTAAAGAAAAACTTTTGGGCGTCTATTTTTGCTTAATCAAATATTAGCCTAACAATGACCACGGATGAATGTTCAAACCACCACCAATGATGGCACACCAAAAATAATGGTGGGAACAGCCCGAAATACGGCTCAAACTCCGGCTCAAAATCCAGCCCAAATTCAAACCCAATCTACGGCTCAGCCCATAGCCACCATCACCCAAGTTACGAGACCTGAATTGCTTCTCACGGGCAGAGTCAACGGTAAATGGACTGGTCCTTCTTTAAATACTTGGGAAATTAATGTTCGTGATAACATTCAACTCAAGCATTGTGTCTCTGCAACAACCAAGTTGGCCCAGGCGTTGAATCAGGTGAGCAACGATCCTGATTCTGAAGTGAGACAATTTTTGAACGCGAAGCCAAAAATCTTCAATGTCCCAACCCTTGATGTTTTCATGGCCAAGATAAAAGCCCTAATTTTTCCTGACAAACCTCTCTCATCTCTTGACGCAATGTTGCGAATAAGAACCTTTAAATGGGCTGAGGACCGTTCTCTTAGTTCTGTTGCTCTCTCTCTACAAGAATTATACACGGAACTTTACGATAACCTTTCTCATTTTGGTGACGCTTTTCAACCAGATGAAAAACTCATCACGGCCACTGCATTCTTACATCTTGGTACTTTATTGCCTGAAAAGCCTGATATATTTCGCCGCGATTTCAAAAAGTTCTATAACCCCAACCTAGACATCACAGACCAAATTCAAGAATTCCTACAAAGATCGGAGGGCAGATTAAATAACCCGATCAAAATGGTTGTCCCTCAGGCAAATATACATTTCCAAAAAGCTGTTCCATTCACTCCAAAGCCTCAAAATTTTCCTCAGCGCCAAAATTTCCAGCACTCCCCCCAAAGCTATCAAAGAAGACCTTCCAACAATTATGCAAAGAAACAAGCACCTGTTTTTCAACCTAGACAAAATTCCCCCCGCAATAACGCCCAAATCTGCTTTCATTGCGAGCGTTCAGGCCATACGACTCCACTCTGTCCTTTTGATCCGTACTGCCGACATTGTTCCGAAAAGCACCGTAGAGGGTCTAAACCAAACTGCAGAGACTCTAAATGGAATCCAAATAATACGAATATTCCACTGAAGCACGCCCCTATAACTGAGCAGATTAAACAAAATATCATCAATAATAGATGGATGGGAACAGGCATCTTTAGAAAATCTTATCAGGGTGTGCAACCTAAGCCCAGACAAAACTATCAGCAGAAATCTCAACAAAGCCATATGTCTACATGGAAAAATAAGCAAACCTCATACGCACGAATGGCAGAACCCACCGGCACATACACGAAGAAGCTCCTGATGAACAATATGATTCGCAACAACAGCATATGTATTATGATGAAGAGTATGAAAATTATTACACAGAAGAACAAGATGAGCAGGATTTTTTCCAATGAGGAGGGCAGGACAATTGGAAGAACCTCCCCTCCTGGTCAAAGGAGATCGCAATATAAAATATTTAAATGTGGAAAATGTTCCAAATTATAAGTGTGCTCAAAAAGAACCCGCCAATGCTGTCTCTCTTAGCACAAATTCACACAATACACTAGATAGGGACCACAATATTTCTTCTTTCCATTTCAGTTCTGAGTATGCTGTAGATGATGATGTATCCTTAGCCGTTCCAGAGGATGTACGAAAGAACGCTCGGGAGGACTAGTAGATTTTATAAGCAATAACTTTACTAAGGGTCCTCCTGCTCAAGAATCTCAACAGGGTTAAAAGACCAGGTGTTTGGTAATTTTAAAAATGATTTTCATAAATTTACTACTTTTAATAATAATGTTAATAACGCTGCACATTTACATAATTCTTTACTTGATAATACTAGCTATAACTTTAATGAGGTCAAAATACAAATGGAAACAGAAACAGTTCAAGTAGAACATGACGAAAAGGTAAAATCCAACTCTGAGCTTTCACACCTCACAAGGGGTAACCCTATCACCCGTTTTAGTAATACTAGGATGTGGGATAGGAACCCTTATAAAACTACATACGCAATAGCACAAAATGAAAGTAGTAGAAATATATATGACAAAAGTCTGGATGATTCCAGTTTACCACTAAATGCCGCACATATAAAGGAAAATGAGGAAAGTAATGAAGGTGTAAGTTTTGTTAATGATGTTGCTTCAGCGCATATGGAGCATTGGGAAGTAAATAGAGAGATGGAGAAATGTGATAAGGTATGCACCGAGGATGAAAAGGTAAAGAGCAGCGATGCTATATGCATCTCACATAGCACACATAGGCATGGTAATAGCTATGAGACAGTAACAAACAATATGGATGGAGAAATAGAGGTTCGAAAGCGCACTTTCAACCCTTTCAGAAGGAAAAGAAGGTTAAGAAGGGCACATGACAAAAGTAATATATCTACCATAGCACACTCTAGAATAGGTAATATTACTTCCAATTTGATTTTAGATAGGGATACATTTCAAATGAAATTTCAAATTGGCCTAAATTTAAACACTTCTCAGCATAGCGTTGGCAAAAACTCTTCCTTCTAGTTCTGTTATTATGTCTCCATATCCAATTAAAATACCACAAATCTTTCCACTGTGTTGATTGAAAAACTATGATCTCTCTCCCCACCATTAATGTCTAATATAGATTTCTCTTTACCTTCTAAGCACGCTCAAACTATTCCAAACGAGAATCTCTCTCAGTGCACTCCACCTCCCCCTCCCCCTTCCACTCAAAAAGATTTCTCAGATACCATTTTATCTTTCAGTGAGGAAATTTTATCAGACCCTTTATTAGATTCTCACATTCATGTTTCTGAGCAATTTGTATTACCCTTTCAACCTTCGCTTGTTAAATATTTAGAACCTCACCCTTCAGTTGATTCCTCTCAAGTTGAAATTCTCACTTCTAAACACAATATGAGCTCTCTCTCTCTCTTCCTCAAGTAGCATCACACTCTTACTCGTTCACAAATGACGCAGTTTCAATTTCATATTCACAACCACCCATTATTAATTCAGATTTAGAAACAAAAGAATCGACCCACACACCTCCACAGAACAAAAATTTCAAATCTCAACAACAAACTTCTTTCTCAACGCATGATTTTTCAAATCTTTCTACTCAAACCACACCTATAGTAGACTCTAATATCACTTTATCTCAAACCAAATCACCTCCTTTCTCAAATACAATCAATGATCACAGTAGTTCTCAAAGCACAATCCCACAGGAGTTGACTCTATCTTCCTCTTTTACAAATAATACTAACGTAATCAAGGATGAACAGACAACATATCAATCTCTTATTGGACCCGCTTACTTCCTCGATACTGATATATCTTTTAACTCTTATACATTAAACAATAAACGCTTTTTGGTAGATTCCGGATCTAACTCCTCGCTCATTCGGCATTCCCTTATCTCAGAATTAGAAAGCAAATATGCCATTAACACCCCCTTAATAAAAACTCCTATAATTTTGAAGTCAATCACCGGGGACATATTCAATCAAATTGGTACTACCATTTTGCATATCCACATTAAACACATAGTTGTTCCTGTAAATTTCATTGTCATAGACGACTCCCTGTGTGGCTTCAAAGCCGATTTACTTTTAGGTACAAATTTTTTAACTCAGCCAAATATTAGGTTTGAAGCTCACAAAAACACTATCTCTATTATGTCTGATACAGCTTACATTTCTATGCCTCTCATTCCTATATACCCACAACGTCAAAGCCTTCCTAAACCTCAAGTAAATCACAACACTTCCTTGCCTCTCTACCCTAAAGATACAAACTTTGCAAATGATTTAATGATTGACACTGATACTACATATAAATTATCGGTCATCGAAACTGTCAACCTTGAACCTTACTCTAAAACCACACTGTCTGTAAATGCTCTTTCTTTAGCTCTCACCCCCCTCCTGACCGCCTCATCTTAGCTTCTGAAAAGTCATTCCTCCATAATTGTATATTTATTGGTAGTGTTATGAGCACTGTTACACAGGGCCAGGTTCTTTTAGATATTATAAATATGTCCGCCGCACATCACACCTTGCAAACAAACTCCTTTTTGACAACAGCAAACCCTCTTTTTACCCTGGATACCCCTTTTGAAACTTCGCACGTCAATCTAGCCACCTCCTCTAAAGGTCTTTCTGCAGCGCAACTGCGGAAAACTTATAAAGAAATCGTTCAAGAGTCTTTTAAAAATGAAGAAGATGAGTGTGCAACACTTACAGATCCAAATCAACTGGAAAATTTATTGGACCTTCTCATGTCCTACAAAGACATCATAGCATTAGAGGATGATGAAGTACCAATCTGTCCGCTAATGAAATTAAAGTAACATTGAAGGACGACGCGCCAAAGGTATTGTACCGCCCCCAATACGCCTTCCCCACGCTATCTCAAAGGTATAGAGGAGGTGGTGGGCTAGGATTCCCTACATATAAGCTTTATATCAGACCAGTTCCAGTGCGAACACTCAGCCCCTCTTCCGTAATTCCCAAGAAAAATGCTTCAAGACCACATTATAGTGGTCGACTACAGACTCTTAAATTCAAACACTATTTTGACGAGATTCCCATTGCCTTGCATTAATGACATTTTAAGTTCCTTAGGCAATAGTTCTATTTTTACTTCCCTTGACCTTAAAGATGCTTATAACAGTATGGAAATTGAAAAAGAAACACAACCGCTCCTTGCTTTCCGAACCACCAGGGGCCAGTATAGCCCCACGCGTCTGAATTTTGGGCTAGCAAATGCACCAAGTTCCTTTGCTAAGTTAATGGAGTTATGTTTGCATAATCTTTTAGGCAACGCTTGCAGAGTTTTCCTCGACGACGTTCTTATAATGGGAACTTCTCTAGAAAACCATCTTGAAAACATAAAAAGAGGAGATGTCTTCGCATGACAATTTAGACAAAAAATTCAAGTGGAGAATGATTGAAGTTGTCGAACATGTTTAATTTCCTAAGAAACGTTAATCCTCTTTTCTACGGCGTGTTTTTTAAAATCTCAAAGAGGGCATTGTGTATCGCAGACCCTCTAAAACTTAAAAACTCTTCAGCACTTTCAATACCCCCTACAAACGTCTTCAGGAGTTACGCGCAGAGTATACTGTTTCTCTAAATTATTTTCTCACTCTACTGACGGTCTCCCAAACTATTAATAGCCAATTACACACTCGCTTCATCCCAAAAAGATACAGCACTTTTTTCTGGGGTTCCCGAAACCAATATTATATTTAATATTGAATATAAATATTACTATATATATGAGTATATATAATATATATATAAGATATATATATATAGTATTATTAATACCTTTATCTTATATATATATATATGATATTTATGTATATATAATATTATATATAACTATATTATACTTTATACCGAAATAAGAATTTGTGTCTCGGTACAGAATATAGCGAATAAAAGCCTTTTATCCTACCTAGTTAAAATTTTCTATTTCCCGACTTAGAAAAGATCATATCTATAAAAACATTACCCCTCCCCTCGACTTTTAAAATTTTTCTTACTGGTCGATAGCCATCGTACGAGTTTTTCCAATCCCCCACTTGCTTCTCCGTTCAGATAAAACTTCCCGAGTTTCCATTTCGCCTATTTCATAATTTCTAATTCTAGTGCTTTTTCTTTGTTTTGTTCATCGATTTTTGTATCTTTCATGATTCCTATTTATATTTTCTATGTAATTAAAAACTTTTTGAAAGTTGTTTTCATGAAAATTCTGCAAAGGAAATTTACAATCTATTTCCCCACGTAAGCTTTTAGCATCATTTTTTTTGAGACTCTCTCCCACTTTAAGGGAATATCACCTCTCCTCCCCCCTTCCCCCCCCATGCTTCTTCCAGGCCAGCTATTTTCCTATGCTGGGTAGGTCCACTTTTCCGATTTTGTGAGATCATAACAATGCTCGTCCAAATCGCATATTTTTGTTGATTTCAGCTAGGCAAGCGGTGTTTGGTTCATTAGTAATTATAAGTATATGACAGAACTGGTGCTGTTGAATGTTTTGTTCTATTGCGCTCCCCAGTCAGTCAGGCAGTTATTTGATATTCCCAACAAGCAGAATTTGGGTTATATATATATCATATATATAAATATATATAATATATATAATATATATATATATATATGGGAATATGAGAAAAATTTTCTACCATATTATTAATGCAACGTTAATGAACATATACCAAAATATTATATATTTTGTTAAATCAGAAATTTCAAATTATGAAAAATATAAATGTTAAATATGAATGGTTAAAACGTAATATATTTAAAAGTTTTGGAAAGATAAACACACACACTGTTTGAAGTATTCCTCCCTATCAAATATAATTTTGGAAGAACTAACCCCTAAAAATGATTATTTACTTTAATATCTTAATAGCAATTTTAAAACGAAGAAAAATTGATTAAAAGTTATTAGTCTTTTGATTATGGTACTTAAACTTTAATATCAATTTCTTAAATGTGGGTTACTAATGTGTTCCTCACATTTATTTAATATATAAATATATAATTAGGGTTTATTAGCTATATGCTTTCACTTAAACCACCTTTTTTATTATTACTTATTAGAAAAATTAAAAAAATATATATAAATATTTTTTTATAGTTGATATAAACCCAAAAATTTATGTTTGCCTAAGGCGGCTCCACACATAGTTTGTCAAACCCTTAATCTTTGCGTTCTGCATTTGTTTTTTTTCTCTCATAAGTCGAATGCTACGTCTACATACATTCGTACCATGTGTGTATGCGTCATTTTTGGCCAAAGACTTTGTAAAATTTTTGCATGTTAGCCATAATCTACAAATTCATTTGATGGGTGTAGGAGTGAAAGCATTTGTGTAATTTGGCAAAACTATTGCACAATAAGCAAAACTTTGTCCCTACAAAATGACCCATAACACTATAGAGAGGTGTTTGGCAAAATCTGTCGACCGAACTCTCGCATTGTGGGAGCCGCCTATTAAATCAAGCTATTTTGAGAACTCTCAAAGACTGTAGATAGATATTTTTCATAATACGCATTAATTTTTTAAGAACAAACGGTTTAGGTTTCTGGTCAAAATAACACTATAAAAGAATTTAAGACTAGGCTGACCAATTTTGAGACTCTGATTTTAATATGCTTTCAATGGAAGCCTGGATATGACATTTCCGGTGCATGTAAACGCTGAAATACTTTCCCAGGCGTAAGTCGCAAAGCTATGAATCAAATCATTTACTTGGAGATTACGAAATGTCCTTTTTACTGATTTTTCGTAAACCGTGCAGGGATGAAAGTTTTCTCTCTTATATATATATATATATACTATATATATATTATATATATATAATATATATTATATATATATATATATAGTTAATATATATATGATATATATATATATATAATATATATATATATATATATATATATATATTATATATTATATTTTTACTTCTCACCCTGTGTCACCTTCCCTTCAGAGTGGTCACGACCTCGGCTGCGCAGTCGGCCTCCTCCAAGATCGCTTAAATTTGTGACAGAACAAGATTACTGCTGGGACGATGCGGTTAGCTGGACACTCTAGGAGAAAGTGAGACACAGTCTCCGGGGGCATGGTTGCATTCTGTGCCAGATATTTCATGTGGTCTAGTTAAGTTTAAACCTGTATTTGTAATTTTGCAGGTTTGGGTGGTGGACGCATCTTAGTTTGGCCAAAGCTGATTGTACTATTACGAAGAGAGTCGAATCAGATGATATTTCTGGTGCGACTTTCATTAGTATATTGCTTTAGTTGTCGGTTTTCTTAAATAATTTTTCTGTTATGTAAGTGTGTATATATGTTTTGTATGAGGTGTTGCCCTGTGGGGGCCGGGTGTTGTTTAGGATTTGTTTGTATAATAAAAGTGCCTTTTCACCGAGGTGTTTTAAATGTTGGTTTAGTAGCGCGTTGGAGTGCAGTGTGGCATCGGTTGTGAGGCGTTTGCTTGCTTTAGCCATTAGAACTGTGTGCCTATTCATTCAAATGTTATATATGGGAATATTTTTGTTCTTCATGTAAAGTATTGTTTGTGGAGTTTATAGTAGTGCAACTTGTTATAATTCTGAGTGCCTTTGTTTTTGGTGGTTTGAAGTTTTTCTCGTGTTTCCCTTGGTTAGGAATGTAGTTGCCATATAGTGACGTGTAATTTAGTTTGGACAGATGCTATTGTTTTGTTAGTATGGTGTGATGAGTATGTTGTTGATTGTTACTAGTGTTCCGTGCTGGTTATGGTTCTGTAGTATGGTTTAGTGTCCTATTTGTTGCATGTTGTTATGTTTTCAATGTGTTTCTGTGAAGGTTAGGTATGTGTCCAGTGTTACCCCAAGAATTTTTGGGCGTTTTGTTTATTGGGATTGCTATGTTGTTTAAAAATATTTGGGGTTAGTAGTGCCAAGTTGCGGTCTGTTGTAATTAGTGTGATAGATGATTTGTTGGGTGATGGGGAGATGCAGACATTCTGTTGTCAGTAGCCAAGTTTGAATGGTTAATATATGTTAGTCAGAAGAATTGTGTGTTTAGGACTCTGATGTTGGGTTTATAGTTATGTACTGCCAGCGTTGTTATATTTGGTATGTGTTTGTTTAGTTTTGCTATGTCGCTTGAATAAAGGTTGAATAAGGTGGGATAGGATTGCTCCTTGCGGTACGACATTTTTTATATTTTACTGTATGCTGAATTTCTTCTTGCTGATATGTATTTGGCGCTGTTCTCCCTGATAGAAGTTGGGTAACTATTTCTTTAAATTGGTGGCGATGTTGATTGTATTTATTTTGTGATTAGCGTTATGTCTTGGAACTGTATCAAGGTTATGTTTATGGCGATTGCAATTAGATAGTGTTCTGTCTGGGGCCTGAGATTTAAGCTTTTATTATTGGTTGAATGCGGTTTGTGAGACAATAATGTGCGGTTGAGTGGTTTGATCAGGGTTGTGGAGTCGGCTCGGAGTCGGGGGAGTCGGTAGTTTTGAAGAGAGTGTGGAGTCGAAGTCGGCAATTTTGAAAAGGTGGAGTCGGAGTCGGTAATTGTGAAGAGGGTGGAGTCGGAGTCGGAGTCAAAGTCGGTAATTTCAAAAGGGTGGAGAAGTCGGGAAGTGCGGGTTTAATTTTCAAAAAGCGGTGGAGTCGAGTCTGTAATTTCAGAGGCTCGGAGTCGGAGTTGATCAGTAATTTGAAAGAGGGTGCAGTCAGAGTCGGAAAAATTTCTTTGAACCAACCCACAACGCTGCTTTTGTTGGAAGCCATGTTGGAACTTTTGATTGGGGATGTGTGGTTTTATTATTTAGTATGAGCTTTTCTAGAGTTTACACAAGGGTGGATAGCAATGAGATTGGACGATAGGAGGAGGGGTCTTGATGGGTCTTTTTCCTGGTTTTAGTTTTGGAATGCTGATTCTCTTTCCATATGTAGGGATAAATTAGTTTAATGGAACCAGTTGTAAATGTGTGCTAAATGGGCTAGTGCGGTGTTACCTGTATTTTTGAGATGTTGTCAGGTCTGGTTGCTGGTGAGTTTTTTTAAGATTTTTTATGGTGTTTTTTCTTTCAGTTTAATATTTAACGTATAAAAAGTAAATGTCATAAGGGATAGACAGTAGTTCAAGTAAAGCAGTGTGTGTGTGTATCAAAGAGTAGAGAGAAATAGGACGTAGTGATCAGTAAACTAAATTCATAATAAGAGAGAAACAATTTTTTCACGAAGACTTTATACTTTTGTATTGTAAGTTGCGTGTGCGATTATGATGATATTGTGAGAAGGTGTAAAAGGAGTATGTAATTGTTCTTAAATTTAATATCTTAACAATCATTATGCATCATCATCATCATCTACCTTCTTTCCCCAAGACTAGGCGGTAAGGTGCGTGACATGCACCGGAAACAGTAAAGTAGTAGAAGAATATGACACAAGTCGAAAAGAAAGCCAAGCCTTGCCGCCCCCTTTATACCTACTAGTGAGAACTCGTCGCAGTCAGAAAATCCACCCTAGAGCTTCACGGGACTGCGACGAGCCCTCACTATGGCATCTCGTCAGTGTGGGGTTCATCTCTTGGCACAGGTGGGCCACAACCATACCCCCTCACAAAACCCCGCTTTAACCACAGACTATCTCTCCATCCTTTTCACATGACCAAACCATCTCAACGTACTTTCATTTATAATCTCATTTATCCCCTTCTTCACACCACATAACTCTCTAATACGTTCATTCTTCATTTTATCAATTCTTCTCACACCTAACACGCCCCTAAGATTGTCCAACTGAACACATTGTTGGGGTTGCTGTTGCAGTGGCTCCAACTCCACCCTAATATATATAACTACGGTGCATCACTAAAATAATTTTGGTCTATTCCATCCGGAGTATAATATTTTAGGTTATATTTTATTTATTTATATTTATTTAAATATTTATTTATGTGGATGTACTCTTGCTAATCTAATCCGTTCTTCCCACTACTACTAATCATCTGTTTTTAGGCATTTCTGATATATATCGTAGTTAGCCATTTACAGAGATATTAATATATTTTCTGTCAAGTGGACCTCACTATAATGTACACCACATTCCAACGCGATTCCTTGTGGACGAGGAATAACACCTCTGTGAAAGTAAGAAATTACTTTCACCTTTGTTATTGTGCTTATTGTTTTTTTTCTATTTTAGAGGTGTGTTGTTGCTCCATTGTTGATTTGTATGCTTATTTCTTCTTTCTCTGTCAGATTCTTCAGCTCCAGACCAGACATCAGTTCACAATCACAAGCACCCTTGTGGAGGGATTTCCATAATCCCATAGGGTAAGCCATACTTCAGTGTATTGATTTATTCAATTTTCTATGTTTACTGCTATGGAGCAAATTTAATTAATTAATTAAACTTATATATATATAATAATATATATAATATATATATATATATATATATATATATATATATATATATATATATATATATATATATATATATATATATATATATATATATATATATATATATATATATATACCAACAGGTGCTTTTTCTGGGTCCGTACCATTGCTTTTTCTGGGATACTGCTATTTCTTATTGCTTTTTCTGGGTCAGGACCATCATTGCTTTTTCAGGGTCCGTACCCTTGCAGATTGCTTTTTCCCGGATGGACCATCATTGCTTTTTCTGGATCTCAGCTTTTTCTGGACCGCGCTTTCCCAAGCATTGTTTTGCAGGTCCCTGCTTTCCTTCAAGCTTGCTTTTCCTATTTATCAAGCTGCTGCATTTACCAGCAGCGTATCAGAAGAACGGAACTCGAACATCCGACCATCTTGCAACTCCGGAAAGAACATCAAAGTTTAGTAACAGATTGTTCTCGTTTGCATCCTTTTCTTTTTCAAACACACTTATTAACCCTCTTGTTTCAGGTAGTAACTAACTCCTACTCTGGAACTCGAACTCAATCAGTTTGCTCAAAAAGTAATGCTAACAGTGAGTTAAAGTGGTGGGGTAGAGTAACCGATAGCTAACTAACCGACTAACCTCTAACACTTTTTTAGAAATAGATAGATAGTATATTTACTAACAGACTACTAAATTTTCCTATTAGAATTAATCCATTAATCAAGCTTAACCTTGTCCCTTTTAGCCTCTGAACTCTGTCGCTGTTTCTAATCGACTTTCTAAAATTATTGGGTGGTTTGGGACTCAGGCTCAGTAATAATCCGGGATTTCTTTTCGTTTGGGTGAAATAAAATTCCTTAGTTGGTTTCATCCGAGTGCACCCTCACTCTCCCCTACAACATTATACTTTAGGTCTATACCTCTTATTCCAGACAATAGTCTCACTACTATACATTAACACAGCTAACAACATACCATCCTATAAGACAGCGCATTCAAGACTTAGTTCCTTTAGATCCACCAACGATTTAATTGCCACCAGCCACCTCCTGCCATTCACAACTTCCTACTACACTCTGCATCATTCCGTTTCCTTTATCATCCAACACATATCTATATATTTAAACTCAGACACTGTTGTTCCAAGCTGCTCACCATCTACATAACTTCACTCAGAGGACCGTCCTCACGCACAACCATAACCTTACTCTTATCTACATTTACTTTCAAACCCTTCCTATTACACACCTGCCACAAATCTCTCTACCATGCTTTCAAACTCACTCCAGATTCATAACACAAAACCAAATCATCCGCATATATAATATGTAGGGCACCCTCGACTCTCTTTCACTCTCCATCATTCTAACACCATCTCCTGCCACCCACCCCCCCCTCTAATTCTTTCATAACCCCATCCATATACAAATTGAATATCCAAGGAGACATGACACATCCCTGCCTTATTCCGCTATTAATATTAAACCAATCACCTTCGACACCATTTATTCTTACACACGCTTCACTATCCTCATACATACTTTTGATTAAATTCAGAAGCCTACAACCAACACCTGCCACAGAGCTTCCTATTAATCCTATCATACGCCTGTTGCAAATCCATAAAACCTAAATACACTTTATTCTAATTCTCCCTCATTTTCTCAATCATTTGCTTCAATGTAAAGATCTGATCCACACATCCTCTACCACTCCTAAACACACCTTGTTCTTCACCAATCAGTCCTTCAGTCATTCGACTCACTCTTTCGACCAAAATACCAGCATATATCTTCCCTACAACACTCAATAAACTAATTCCCCTATAATTCCTACAGTTCTCATTATCTCCCTTACCCTTATATAAGGGTACTATTACTGCTCTCCTCCAATCCCTCGGAACTATACCCTTCATAAACGCTTTGTTACAAAACTTCCAAATCCAATCAATCATCATCTCGCCTCCATTCTTGATCATTTCACCAGTAATTTCATGTATATCTGCATATTTACCATTCTTCAACTTTCTCACTCTACCCATTACCTCCTCCTTACTAATGATCTCATCCCCAAAATTCCTATTCCTTCTTGCACCATCAAACCCACACACATTCACTATCACCTCCTCATTACTCTTAATATTATACAGATTTTTGAAGTGCTCTTTCCACACTCTCCTCACATCCATTTCATGTTAAGAAAGCATCATCCCTATTCACTATTCTAAGCAGATTCCCTCTTATTCTCAATCTTAAACCTTATCGCGCTTCCTTCCAGACAGAGCGTCCTATTTCTCTTGTAACTCCCCATTCATCCTCCGCCAAACTGCTCATTTACCTCTTCATTTCTCCTTCGTCTGCAACTTTTAGTTTTTCTTTTTTCCTCCTTATATAATTCCAAACATCTTTCTTTTGAAACTTCATCATTGGCTTTAAGTACATTCA
>JABUQX010114521.1:0-2500 GCA_015478945.1 Trachelipus rathkii | reverse complement strand
ATCCCGGATTATTACTGAGCCTGAGTCCCAAACCACCCAATAATTTTAGAAAGTCGATTAGAAACAGCGACAGAGTTCAGAGGCTAAAAGGGACAAGGTTAAGCTTGATTAATGGATTAATTCTAATAGGAAAATTTAGTAGTCTGTTAGTAAATATACTATCTATCTATTTCTAAAAAAGTGTTAGAGGTTAGTCGGTTAGTTAGCTATCGGTTACTCTACCCCACCACTTTAACTCACTGTTAGCATTACTTTTTGAGCAAACTGATTGAGTTCGAGTTCCAGAGTAGGAGTTAGTTACTACCTGAAACAAGAGGGTTAATAAGTGTGTTTGAAAAAGAAAAGGATGCAAACGAGAACAATCTGTTACTAAACTTTGTTGTTCTTTCCGGAGTTGCCTGCAAGATGTTCAAGTTCCGTTCTTCCGATATGCTGCTGGTAAAATGCAGCAGCTTGATAAATAGGAAAGCAAGCTTGAAGGAAAGCCAGGGACCTGCAAAACAATGCTTGGGAAAGCGCGGTCCAGAAAAAGCTGAGAGATCCAGAAAAAGCAATGATGGTCCATCCGGGAAAAAGCAATCTGCAAGGGTACGTACCCTGAAAAGCAATGATGGTCCTGACCCAGAAAAAGCAATAAGAAATAGCAGTATCCCAGAAAAAGCAATGGTACGGACCCAGAAAAAGCACCTGTTGGAATATATATAATATATTATATATATATATATATATATATATATTATATATATATATTATATTATATATATATATATATATATATATATATATATATATATATAATATAATATAGATATATATATATATATATATATAATTAATCTCAATTAATTAAATTTGCCTCCATAGCCAGTAAGCATAGAAAAATTGAATAAATCAATACACTGAAGTATGGCTTACCCTTATGGATTATGGATCCCCTCCACACGTGGATGCTTATAACGTGATTCTGTGAAACTGAGATTTTGTAAGCTAAGTACAGTAGGAAGACTGAGAGAGAATGTAATCTGGATCAGAGTATGAAGAAGTAAGCATTACCAAAGTTAAGTAGATTCAACGGAATGGGTAAGTCAACGCACCCTCCAGTAATAAATAGAGCATAAAAATAGTTAAGCAATATAAGCACTAAACAAATCTAGCAGAAGGTGACAAGATGTAGATTTTCTCTACTTGTCAACATTACGGATGTTTATTTACCTCTTTCCTAGCAAGGATATCAGCTATTGTGTAGTGAAAATGAAGATGGTAAAATTGATGTAATAGGCTGAAGATCCAAGCTGTTGACTAGAAAGTAAATTAGTGTTAATAAATCTGCTGGTAGGAGAATGGGTGCTGGCTTGACCCAATAACAAGTACTGAATTAACCTAGTGATCTCAGATATGGTTTGCCCCTAAAAACAGAATTGATGTGAGGGTAGTGTGTGGTATAGAATGTTAGCGGATAAATCCTAATATGTATAATGACAATGATAATTGTGATGATCACACTCATATATATTATATTAAAGTATACTTTATAAATATAAAAACCATAAAATTATATTTGCCTATAGGATCAAAAGGTGATAGAGAATTGAGTGTTCAGAACAGAAGACACTATAATTTTACGTTTATGCGACGCGGCTATTGGCTATAGCTAGTATATTTTGAGTGAAGAGATATTTTGGGTAAGCCACTAGACAATGACATGCAACCACCAATATGAAACCCTTTGTGTTGTACATGGTTGGACAATCTAGGGGCGTTTGTGGTTGTTACGGTGTAGTGAAGAAGAAATATTAGACGTTTAAAATGAGGAAGAGAGAATGAATCTGTAATAGTGAGAGTTAGATGTTATGTGATGGAGAGAAAGGAGATGGATAATCATTGAAGTCGATAAAGAAAACGAGAAAGGATGGGTTATTGTCATGGGATTAAGAAGGAGATTGTGTGAAGAGTAGTGCGGTTTAGTGTTAGGTATTATTGCGTGGGAATGTTACGGAGAGTTTGTCGATAGACCGAGGGGCTGTGAAGATGCCTTGGGTGAACGCCAACAAACTAGTGCGACATATGAGTCAAGATGAGACTTCACCACACATAGGATCGAGAAATTCTTCTTGTCGCATAGTGAGGGCTCGTCGAGCAAGTTCCCGTGAAGCTCTGTAGGGTGGATTTTTCTGATGCGACGAGTTCTCACTGTAGGTATAAAGGGGCGGCAAGGCTTGGCTTTCTTTTCGACTTGTGTCATATTCTTTCTAACTACTTTTCTGCTTCCGGTGCATGTCACGCACCCCTTTACCTGCTAGTCTTCGGGGAAGAGGTTAGATGATTGATGTGCATGATGATATATGCTAATTGATTGTTAGATATTAAATTTAAGAAACAATTTACATACGCCTTATTACACCTTCGCACAATTCATCATATCTGCAACACCAACTTACAATACAAAAGTATAAAGTTTTGGGAGGGGAACAATCGTTTCTCTTGCTGGAGTTATGGAATT
>JABUQX010114520.1:15000-22370 GCA_015478945.1 Trachelipus rathkii | reverse complement strand
ACACTACCACAGTAACATTTAACTAAATTTCTCACAACATTGGTTAATTATCATACAGACGCAGCGAAAGTAATGCTACATAATAAAGTTTCTCACATTATTATAAAAAGCTATATACATTGAGCATTCGACTGATACTGAAGGAAAATTAAGTGGCACAAAGACAAACCCTAATCCACAACTTTGACACACAAATAAACTGTTAACATTAATCAAGTTCCACACTTTACAACCAGTAAAGCAACTAACCATGGTATGCAAAACGGCCTTAAACCATAAAAATCTTATCTTTTTTCAAGGCATAGCTCTTAACAGTAAATTAACGTTAATCTTACACTAACACTTTAATTAACATTTTAACTAAATTTATCATGCAACATGGTATAATTATCATACAGAGCAGCGAAAAGTATGCTAACATATTAAAGTCTTCCACATTGAATAAAGCTAACCATAGCATCACTGAACTAGAAAATACATGCAGCAAAGACAAACCTATCACAACTTAAGCAAAATAAACTGTTAACATTAACAAAGTTGCCACACTTAAACACAGTAAAGTCACTAACATGGTATGCAAAACGTAACTGCTTTTATATCTACTTTTCGAAGTGCAAACTCAACAAGTAATTAACGTAATCCATTACACTAACACAAGTCTAACATTATATGTAAAAATTTAAGGGCACAATCATTGGTTAAATTATCCCAATTTATGCTAGAGCAGCTTGGTATATATAAATTTTAGTTGCTAACATAATAATAACCGTTAAGAGAATTTTTTCCCTTCACTATTTATTTAATTTTAAAGCTAGTAAAGCTAATATGTTGTTAATTTCCTAATTAATTGATCTTAAAGTTAATATATCTAAAATTCACAAAGACAAACCTATTCACACTTTGTCATCACTATTATTATTACTTTTAGTTTAATAATTATTATTATACAAATAGTTTCCACACTTAACACAGTAAAGCAAATCATACTTATTTGTATGCATTAAATAACTATTTGTTAACCGTATAATATCTATTAATACTTTTACTAAGCCATAATCTCTAATCATGATTAACTCGTTATATTCTATACACTTTAATAAACTACTTTTTAAGTAACATTAGCTAAAATTATTATCCAACTAAGTGTTTATTGTGGTTTAATTATTCTATATATGTATCAGCAAGTGTAAAGTATGCTATTACGTAATTAAAGTTATTTCATCATATTATATTTAAATGATTACAATTAGTGCTATCAGTTCTAAACTTAAGAAATTATTTTATTAATATAAATATCACAAAACAGGGCCAATATCTTTAAACTCACATATAATTATAACTGTATTAACTTAATCATAAGTATCCATCACTTAACACCGTAAAGCATACTTTAACAGGGTCATGATTCTTTAAATCAATTCAGTCCATTAATATACTTTTTATTCAGCATAATCTCTTACATATTTACTGATTATAATCTTCATATCTAATACTTTAAACTTTCATCTTTTCCCATAAAGCTTAACATGACGTAACATTGAAATCTAATGAAAATAATATGTATTCAAATGGTAACATATAATCCTATAACACAACTTACATACATACGAATAAACATGTTTACATTAACAATTAATATTTCACTGTATATTGTATTTATTTTTTATATTTATAATATCTTAATTTAGCATGTTTATTAATATTTTTATTATTTTACTGTCAGTAGGTGAAAGATCCAACAATCTGTATCCTTTTGCATGTTTTCTACAATTAATAAAAAGCTAACAAGCATCTATTAATGAACTAGGTAAATAATGTTATTACAACGACAAACCTATAATATCGTACAATTTTCAAAACTTAACATAACTTAAATCTGTTAACATTAACATACAGTCACTCGACTCGTCTGCCTCATAATGATAATAGGTTTATAATTGCCCTCTAAAGACTTCCAATAAAAGCTAGTGCTATTAAGCTTCAATACTAATATATATTTCAAAGCTCATATCAATTATATCATAATATAACGTCTAATCTACATTGACTTCTCAGTGACTATTATAAATTCAAAAAAAATGTACAAAAAAGGAGCAATATCCATATAACCTCTTATACCTATCATAATTATCCTAACGATGTAAGACTTAAGATTAATAGTATATGTTTCTATGATTCTTAAAATTAATTTCTCAAATAGCTTGACCTTTATTCAAGAGATCAATAGATCCAGGGTTTACTATGGCTCCTAGGATGGAGTGGATGGTGTTGGATAGTGTATATTGTTTAGTGATTTAACTAGCTTTATAGCTGGTATGTTTAAACCTATTTACAATTTTTAGTTAATAATAATATGGACATTAATCAATTGCATATAAGATGTAAGAACGACATCAGGTATGTAATTTATTGTGTTGTATATAGCAGGTAAAACATGATAATTTTAGTAAATATAATTTACGCGTGATCAAGGGTTCAACATGAATAATTTTAGTAATATATTTGATATTTCTTTCATAGTAATCTCTCTATAAAAGTTGTATAAATCTTGCGGAATCGCGCAAGTGTATAGAAGATGGTGTTATGTAGTTTACTATTTACTTGCTATTATAGATGATTTTATGTATTTAATAAAGTTAAGTTATTAAAATATAAATAAGTTGATATAGAAATTATTTTTTTATTTATAATTTCTATTAGGGTTCTAGATAAACCATATATATTTCTCGAAATCATACAGACCTTATTTTTTATAACCTAACATATATAGAAAAGAATCATCTTAGCATTGTGTTATACGGAATGTTTATTAGACTCTCGGCCCTGCCTTACCAAGAGTGAGTGGTGGGCGTGCGGCCCTGTCTTTTAATTTACTATATGAAAGTCTCACCCCCCCAAAATAAAACCCTCCCCTATATGGTGAAGTAGTTTTTTTTTGGTATAGGCCCCTAGGATATATATAAAAGAATAAGGTAGGGGCTCCTAACCCAATCTCAATACAATTCCTCAATACCCACGTTAATTTCTAGATAATTCATACTCTGAATCTCCTACTCACATAATCCAAATTGTTTACGATACTAATATAAATTTTTTATATGGGGTGGGTCCTCCAATTCAGTGGGGACTAACCCTATTGAGGATGTAATTATCGTATTACAACTGAGGGTTACCTTCTCAACATCTTCAACACCCAACTCTCCAAATTTTATATCACGTAATACGTATATAATTAAAATAATAATATATAATATATGTCGAAAGAAAAGGTGTCGCGTGATTGCGTTTTTTTTTTGGCGGTTAAAGGTCGGCGTGACTCCGATGCTTAGCTAGTTTGCCAGTGCTCGATCTCGGTGGGTCGCTCTGACCGCAGTCGCGCAAGATACGGCTTTATATATAAATAAACCTAAATCTGTAAGTGATCAACTCAGAAGTGATTCACTTCTTCGACGTAATAATAATAATAATTTAATAAATGTTGATTATGTTTAATTGCGCTACGTCGCGATCTCATGTCTGTGATCTGTTCGGATCATAACAGTGACTCTGTCTGGTGTCTTGACCTCCAGGTTTGGATCTCGGTGTCGCTCTATACGCTAATGGTTATGTTCCTATTAAACTATCCTCGCCTCAGAGAAGCCACTATAGGGCGTATGATAAGCCGACTATAATTTATTCGAGCGTTCCACTCTCGGGGGTGACCCCCCTCTATTATTACATTTCCTACATGACTTTGAAATTTACATCGATTTTTATAACTGATATAAACTTATATTTTAAGGAAGATATTCAAGTGTTTAAGCAAAAAAATAACCCGCCCCTTCTTCAATTATATTCTCTAAAATGGTGCTAGATAGTTCTAATTCACTGTACACATAATATATTACTATTATTTTTAATTAATATTTAATTATTTATTTTATTATTTATTTTTTTATATATTTATTAAGTATATTTAATTATCATATCAATATTAGATATTATATTTTATTATAAATAATTTTATATTTATTATTATATTATAATTATATTATGATAATATATTATAATTTTTATTATATATATATATTATAATATTATAATTTGATTGATTTTATTTTATGTTTGATGTGTGTGTGTGTCTGTTTGTAAGTAAGAAATTCAGGTGTTCGGTCGCCCAAACGCTTGTTAGGCCTTATACTCTACCTCGTTCAAGAATAGTACGTTCTCACTTAATGGTATCGTTTAAAGTGTCATCTATAATATTACGTGACTTCCATTCTTCTTTCGGGGGTTGGACTTCCCCTTCTTATTATACATTCCTACAGACTTGAAATTTACACGGATTCGTCCTTTTCCCGTCATCTATATTATTTAGATTTATATAATTCTCAATTGTTTAAATAGATCATAAATTATATTTTGTCCTATACTTCCTTCATTATCGAAATTGGAGTTAGCTGAGAGTGAGTTTTCTAAATTCATTTTTTTATTTATCTTCGTGTCGATAAGTATTAATTTTATAAAATCCTGATTATTCTACTCTTTTCTCTTATTTTAATAATTTAGGATTTTATGAAATACATCAAAGTTATTAAATAAAAAAGATAATTTATGTTTAAATATATATTATATATATAAATATTATAAATATTATATATTTTTATTATTTATTATATTTTTATTTATTATTTATTAAAATGTCAACTCCGTATATAGATATATTATATCATTTTATATGGTATTTTTAAACCGGTATATCTGGAGTGAGATTTTTAAAAATATGCATGACGTTAAACATATTCCTAAATAGTAGGTATTTATTATTTAAATGTTTCCATAGTCAGTGCAGCCTGGGCGCCCAGAAAATTCTCTGGCAACTTTTGGTTATAGTAAAACGAATCCGAATCTGGTGTATATTGTTAGACCAAAAATTTGTTTCAATGAAATATGCTCCGATATTCCTGAATCCAGCTACAGCTTGGTAAATTTCGATAGTCCGTAATCCGTGTATGTAAATGTGAAAATAATCTCGAATTTTATAAACGCATATCCATGTTTTAATATTATTGAACTCTACGATATCTAGTGCCTCGTGATCCGAACTTGTCTACTCTCAGTGTCTTGGAATCCTTCCAATGATGTTTACAAAGAATAAATATAAAAATTACATACAGCCAGAGCTGATATTTCTTCAGGGAAAATTATTCTTTGTTCTCACAAAGAACCTAATTTCTCTTATTTGAAGTTAATACTAAATAATATATTGTTCTGTTCATTTTTAAATTTTTAAACGTCGCATTAAGATTTACTGACTTATATAATAAATTATTTTTTCCATGCGTGAATTTCAGAGCCCTTCTTACCATTCAATATATTTATTTTAAATTGTGATAGAAAGCGATTGTTTAAGACATATTAGCGTAGCTTTTAAATTTAGATTTGAGTTAAAAGATTATTTTTATTCTTTGCTTATTCCCACTGAAATTTATATCATATAATAAATACTTGACAAACCCTAGAATTATTATATTAATGTCATTGTAATGCTTAGGGTGTGTTCTTGCATCAGGATACATATGATACCTTTAAAATCATAATAAGAATTGTGAGTTCTTATAAGTAAAATAATCATATAATACTTATAAATTTAAAGTATTTTTTTTTTAATAAATACTATAGTAATCTTTCTTGAATAAAAATAATTCATGAAGTACTTGAATTAAGCTATATAATTATTCCAATATCATTATAAGCTTAAGCCATATATATTATTTTAATAAAATTTTGAAATTAACTTCAAAAGAAAACTTAAATTTTATAGAATGATGGAAGGGATGAAGTGAAACATTTAACATAACTCTTGTAATGTATAAAATTAAAATCAATTTTTTTTAAATAGGAGGAGGTGCGAACGTTCCTCTTATTATAGGCCAGTGCTCCTGATTTTTTTATCGCCCTCTTCTCAACTATAATGGTACGTAATAAATTTCTGGAATCCTCAGCTCGATTCTGAGCCATATATGAATAATAATCATAAGAAATTAACTTTTATAGAATACTTAAATTTTATAGAATTACGGAAGTGATTAAGTGAAGGTGACGGAATATTAAGGAAATTATTGATATTGAGGGACTTCTTTTCCTCATAAATCTCGGGTATCTCTGGAAACTCTGCAGGAATTATCACACTTTATATTGCACTGAAATTATGAGGCAATAGAAACCTGACTATGGATCATCAGAATCAAATTTTGATATAGGTGATGAAGCAGAGAAAACAGAATTTTTTGTAGAATTTTTCAAGGGTACTTTACCTCTTCTTGTTTCTGGGGAATATTCTAAAAAATTCACAATATTATCTTCAAATAAGTATCTGGAGTTCCCAGTCTTCCCAAAATCAGGACGATTTTCTAAAATTGTTTTTAATTTTAAACCCATCGTTAAGGAGAAATCACTTCGTAGCCTATTCGAATAATGAAAATGATTCGAACAATGAAACTAAATATTTATATGAGAGTATTAGTATAATAATAAATTTCGTATACATGACAGTTTGAATATGGAGAACCTTATTTACCAGTATATTTTATATGGGAGGGAGGCAGCGAATCCCAGGGGATGAAATTTCCTCCCATTGGGTATTTATATATGGCTTGTAAGGGTAAATCCTATAACACTCCTATACACAATGGTTCGCCGATCTTCGTTTTCACTTTACACATCCTTGCTACACAGGAGTAGACAACCCTCTCTATTCACATATCACGAACTTTTCTAAAAATTATTAAAATGGCAGAGATACAACCGGCACGAAGGGCAGCTTCCAAAGATAGCCCCTCACCTACCCCTCCCCCCCATAACCACTTAGGAGTTGACGGCCTCCGATAGTGAAGTTGATGCAGTCACTGAATTTCCGACCTGTTCTAGTGCACGATCTTCTTTCTTCACTAACTTCTGCAATCTTCTCGACCTTATCTCTAATTTTCACTTTTTTCGAATACCCCTTCTCTTCTTTAGTCGAACACAACCTCTCTTCTTCATTTGTTGTACACCACCTCTCTTCTTTTGTTGAACACTAACTACCTCTCTTATTTAGTTGAACACCACCTCTTTTCTTTTGTTGAACACCACCTCTCTTCTTTAGTTGAACACCACCTCTCTTCTTCCAAATCTCATCTCTTGTTTGAAACCGGAACACAAGTGCTCGAGTGCTTTGGCAGCAAACTCTACTCTGTGCCTCTCTTACCGTCTCTATCATTAATTTTTAACCCAAGGCGGGTGTATTCTGTTCTCATGCTTTCAATTTGGAACCTTCTGAATTTTCTACTTTATGGTTTAAGCTCTCATGTCAATCATCAACTAAATTCATATGTTCTGTCCATTTATCG
>JABUQX010114520.1:0-2500 GCA_015478945.1 Trachelipus rathkii | reverse complement strand
ACGACCTTCTTATTACACTGAGAAATGGTCTCGGAGCAAGATGCTGGGGAATATGCAAAAGAATTCTTGTAGCCTCATTCAATCTTGCAAAAGGCATTCGATTTCGGTGCCAAGAAAAAGCCTGGGAGCTATGGAGAAGGAATATGGAGTGAAGGTAGATAAAAGAAGACGTATAGAGAGTATATAATGGAGGAAATGCAGCTGTTAATGTTAGACTGAGTGCTGAAGAACGATAGAATGGTTTGAGGTTGAAAAACAGGCAGTGAAGCAGGGCGAGTTTTTATCCCCTGCTGTTATATGTATATTTAGACGTGGTGGTAAGGAAAGTGAAAGAGAGACTGGGAAAATTTAAAAGGGGACATCAATGCATATGCGGACCGATCTGCATGTTGGATCGGAGAGAGAGGAAGCGATTCGCAGAGAGTTGAGTTTGTGCGGAGGAGTTGGAGCAGCAGGATGAAGATGAACATACAGAAGACACAGAATTAACAAGTAACTGGAGGAAATGAGGAGGGGATGAGAATGATGGTGGGAGAGGAGGAGGTGAAGGCGATAAATACCTGCAATTATCTCGAGGATGTTTTAACAGAAGGGGAGGAAGTGGGGAAGAGATTACGCGAAGAATGAAAAAGTATGGATTAGTTATGAAAGCGGTAAACCCCATGATGAAAGACAGAAACATCGGAATAGAGGTTAAAAAGGTGATTTTTAACAGCAATACTGACTCCGACACTGCTGTACGGAGCGGAAACATGGACAACAACTGAGAAGAGAGGAGAGTAGAATAAAAGCGGCGGAGATGAGGATATAAGAACTAATGATTGAAAGGTAGGAAACAGAATATAGGAATGAAGTTAATTAGAAAAGATAATAGGGGTGAGAAGATTGACACTGAAGAGGATGTTGGGAGGATTAAGATGGTGGGACATTCTGGAAAGAGGATGGGCAGGAGAGAATGCCGAAAAGAAGATGGGAATGGGCACCAGAGGGCAGCCAAGGGGAAGACCGAAGAAGAGATGGGCGGAATCGGTGGAGGACTCTCTGGAAAAGATGTCAGCTACCAAATATGAGAGCGCTGAAGAGAAGAGAACAGTGCAGGAGAGGGACGTCTGAAGAAAGATGCTTGCGCGGCTGACAGAATGAAGAATCCTTCCTGGAGAGGACGTAAGAAGTAATATAATATATATATATATATATATATATATATATATATATATATATATACTATATATATATATATATTTATATATATATATATATATATATATATATATATATATATATATATTTATATATTAGTATTCGGGTCTGTTTTTAAATAAGTTCGCATTGACTTTCGCAAATATTAAAAATAAATTATTTGCATTCGCACTCGGACACTTGGAATGTGAATAGAAAACGGTGTCTGATGGGACTTGTTAGAAAATTTAGCAACTTTAGTGAGAAATTTATTAGAATGACTTGCCTAATGCCGTCTCAAGGTAGTGACAGTAATTTGAGTCACAATCGAAATCTAGCAATATTAATTTATTGATACGCTCGTACTTGTGAGTATATTCGCTCGAATTCAACTGTGAAGCAATTCCTCAATGATCCTTATCCAGTGTGGTTTGGGATTACTTCGATTGTTTCCCATGACAGCGCAAACCGTACACTTTGCAATCGTAATTATTCTTGGAATGGAAAGGAAGAACGACATCTGGGTTAAGAAACTATCTAAGCAACAAAACAAGGAAAATGTAGAAAGGAAAAAGAGGAAAGGATCTCCAATACCAGCTTTAAGAATAAGCAGATTAACTTTTGAAAACTTAATATAAAAATACCAAATAAATATATGGGACGCGCTGAAACGAAAATACAAAGCTCGAGTGCCGTATATTTGAAAAAATTCACAAAGAAAGTGCGTTTTAACCCTGGTAACTGGTGAAATTCTTGGCTTTGTACGGCTAACGAAAGTATCGGTCTCTTCAATACACTACTCAAAAAAAAAAAAAAAAAAAAAAAAAAAAAAAAAAAAAATACTACGGTTTATAATTATTTTGAAAGAAAATGTATGACAGCGTTAAAACTAAAGTTTCAGAATTAATAACCTCTATCACACACTCATCCAAGTTAGCTTTCTCCTTCGACGAATGGTCAGATACTCAATCAGCAGTTTCTTTGTTTCTCTGAGTAGTCATGCCGTTGACAATTATTTCAAAGGCCAAATTTTGTGTCGTGTTCTGAACCTCTCACTGAACGTCATACAGGTGAATATCTCAGTGGCGTATTTAATGGAATGTTGACGAAATGGAACTTATCCCCAGATGATGTTCACTGTGTCATGAGAGATGCTGGTGCCAATATAAAGAAAATTGTTTCTTTCTTGAGTGAAAAACACAAACTCCGTCAGCCACCAACATTAGAAATGTTGTGACATCTCAAACAGCAGTCAGCAAAGTTCTCTCAAAATATAGGTCAATTGAGTCACACTTTAATCATTCGACTAAGGCTCAGTCGC